>JACBWV010000025.1:0-10653 GCA_013435795.1 Chlamydomonas sp. ICE-L | reverse complement strand
TGTTGGGTGGTGGTGGGGGTGGAGGAGGGTGTGTGGATTAGGGTGGGTGTGAAATGCACATTGCCGTGTGGTTTGAAGACAGTTGGTTTTGTGTAAGGGGCATGTTTGCAGATGCCTGTCTGTGTGGGTGATGGTCGGGTAGTGTAATAAAATTTCTTATGGTTGTGGTGGTGTTTTGTGTTGGAGTGTGTGGGGTGAGAGAGGGGGTGTGTGGGATAGGGTGGGATGTGACGATGCATTTGCCCGTTTGTTGTTGTGGAGGGTCGTTTGCAGATTCTGTGTATATGGTCGTGTGTGTATAACTTTCTAATGGTTGTGTGGTGTTTTGTGTTGGAGTGGTGTGGGGGTGGAGGAGGGGTGTTTTGATTAGGGTGGGGGGGAAAGGCAGTTGCAGTGGTTTTAGAAGACGTGTTGGTTTGGTGTAGGGGCATGTTGCAGATTCTGTGTATATGTCGTGTGTGTATAACATTTCTTATGGTTGTGTGGTGTTTTGTGTTGGAGTGGTGTGGGGGTGGAGGAGGGTGTTGGATTAGGGTGGGTGTGGAATGCTTTGCCCGTGTGGTTTGAAGACGTGTTTGGTTGTGTAGGGCAAATGTTTGCAGATTCCTGTGTATAGTGGTCGTGTGGTGTATAAACATGATTTTTATGGTGTAAGTGGTGTGTGTGTTGGAGGGGTGTGGGGGGTGGAGGAGGGTGTTGGAGTTAGGGAGGGTGGGTTGTGAATGCATAATTTGCCGTTTGTTTTGAAGTAACTGTGTTGGTTTGGTGTAGGGGCTAATGTGCAGAGATTTCCTGTGTAGTATATGTGCGGGTGTGTGTAATAAACTTTGCTATAATGGGTGGGAAAAATGTGAATGATTTTGGGTGGGTGTTGGAGTGGATTTGTTGGGTGGGGGGAGGGTTTGTGGATTAGGGTGGGTGTGGAATGCAGCTTGCTGGCCGTTTGTTTTTGGGGTGTAGGGGGCATGTTGCAGATGTCCTGTGATATTGTTGGTGTGGGGGCAACATTTCTAATGTGCTTGTGAGTGGAGCTTTTGGTGTTGGGCGTGCGTGGGTGGGGTGGTTAGGAGGCTCGGGTGTGTTTGAGAATTAGGATGCCGGTGGGTGTTGATGCATTTGCGCCGGTGGTTTGAAGACGGGTTTTGTTTGGTGTCGGGGCATGTGGGCCAGAGTGCTGATATAGAGGGTGTGTGGGTATAAAATTTTCTAATGGTTTGTGTGTGTTTTTGTGTGTGATGGTGTGGGGGTGTGTTGCTGGGTTGTAGTGGGTGGTTGGATTAGGACTGAGTGTGGAGTGCGTTGTGTTGTTTGATATGAATCTGTGTTGGTGGGGTTGTAGGGGCATGTTGCAAGATTCTGGGTATATAGTCGTGTGTGTATAAAACTTTCGTATGGTTGTGTGGTGTTTATGCTTGCTTTGGAGTGGGTGGGGGTGGGAATGAGGTGTGGTGGATGTAGGGGGGTGGTAAATGGCATGTGCGTGTGGTGTGTTGAAGACGTGTGGGGTAGTTGGTTGAGAGGGGCTGGGGCAAGAGTGCGCGGGGTGTATGGGCGGTGAGGTGTGTAGAAAATTTCTTAGGGGGTGGTGGGTGGTTTTGGGGTTTGGAGTGGTGTGGGGGTGGAGGGTGGGAGTTGTTGGATGAGGGTGGGTGTGGTGAATGGCCTTTTCCGTTTTGTGTTTGTGTGTATAAGGGGCACTGTTGCATCGATTTCGCTGTGTAACTGGGCGGGGGGTGGGTCTCCACTTTTCTTATGTTGTGGGTGTTTTGTGTTGGAGTGGTGTGGGGGGGGTCAGGAGGGTGTTGGCTTAGGTGGTTGTGACAAGTGCATTGTGCAGTTGGTTGGAAGGACGTGTTGGTTTTGGGGTAGGGGGCATGTATGCAGATTTCTGGTAGCTGGTCGTGTGTGGAGAAACTATTTCTTTGTTTGTGTGGTGTGTGTGTGTTGGAGTGGTGTGGGGTGGAGGAGGGGGTGGGGAGTGGAGAGGATGGATGGTGTGGAATGCATTTGCGTGAGTTTGAAGACGTGTGGTTTGGGGGAGGGGCAGGTTGCAGATTCTGTGTATAAGGGGCGTGGTGTGGGTATAAACATGTTATGGTTGTTGTGTTGTGTTGGAGTATATGTGGGTGGGGTGTGGGGATGGAGGGTGCGTTGGAGTAGGGTGGGGGGGGGGAATGCAATTGAGGCGTTGGTTTGAGACGTTTTGGTTTGAGGTAGGGGAGTGTTACAGATCTGTGGAAATATAGGGTCGTTGTGTAAGAAACGTTTGACTATAATGGGTTTGTTGTGAGTGGTGTTTTGTGTTGGAGTGGTGTGGGGGTGGAGGAGGGTGTGAGTGAGAATAGGGTGGGTGTTGGAATGCATTGGTGCCATGATGTGTGTTTGTGTAGAGAGGCGTGTATGCAGGATATCTGTATAGATTGGTTGAATGTGTGTGGACAATTTCTAAGGGGGGGTGTAGGGGTATTTGGTGTAGTGGCAGTTGGTATATGGGGGGAGCTGGTGTGTGGCTTAGGGTGGGTTGTGGATGCATTTGCCCGTTAGTTTTGATTGTGTTGGTTTGGTGTAGGGGCATGTGATGTCAGATGCTGTATATGTAGAAGTTGAGTGTGTGTCTCCAATTTCGAATGGGGGATTTGTTGGTGTTTTTGTGTTGGAGTGGTGTGGGGGTGGTGTTGGGGTTGTAGTGGGTGTTGAGCTTAGCTATGGTCTGGTGCAGTGCGTTGTTTGTTTGTTTTGTATGACTATTGTGTTTTGGTTTGGTGTAGGGGCATGTTTGGCATGAGTTCGGTGGTATATAGTTGTGTGTGTATAAACTTTCTTATGGTTGTGTGGTGTTTTGTGTTGGAGTGGTGTGGGGTGGAGGAGGGTGTTGGATTAGGGTGGGTGTGAAATGCATTTGCCGTTGGTTTGAAGACGTGTTGGTTTGGTGTAGGGGCATGTTGCAGATTCTGTGTATATGGTCGTGTGTGTATAAAATTTCTTATGGTTGTGTGGTGTTTTGTGTTGGAGTGGTGTGGGGTGGAGGAGGGTTTGGATTAGGTGGGAGGTGGATATGCAAATTTGCCGTTTGTTATGGTTGTAGGTGCATGTTGCAAGATTTGCGGTGTATAATGGTCGTGTGTTGGTATAAACTATTCTTAGGTTGTGTGGGTGTTTTGTGTTGGAGTGAGTGTGGTATTAAAAATGGAGGAGGGTGTTGGAAGAATTAGGGGTGGTGTGAAATTGCATTTTGCCAGTTGGGGTTGAAGACGTTTGTGGTTGGTGTAGGGGCATGTTGCAGATTCTGTGTATATGGTCGTGTGTGTATAAACTTTCTTATGGTTGTGTGGTGTTTTGTGTTGGAGTGGTGTGGGGGTTGAAGAGGTGTTGGATTAAGGTGTGTGTGTGAAATGCATTTTGCCGTTGGTTGGAAAGACGTTTTGGTTTTGGTGTATGGGCATGTTGCAGATTCTGTGAGTAATTGTGCGAATGTGTGGTATAAACATTTGTTATGGTTGATGTGGTGTTTTTTGTTTGGGTGTGTGGGGTGGAGGAGGGTGTTTGGATTAGGGGGTGTGAAGATACCATTATGCCGTGGTTGTGAAGAGCGGGGTGGGATGGTGGGTGGAGGTAGCATGTTGCAGATTCTTTGTATAGGTCGGGTGTGTATAACTTTCTGATGGTATGTGTGGTGTTTATGGTGTTGAGTGGGGGTGCGGGGTACAGTGAGGGTGGTTGGATTAGGGTGAGTGTGGAATGGCATTTGCCGTTTATTTGGTGTAGGCAGTTGCAGAATTCGGTTAGAGTTTGTGTGTGTATAAAAAAAATTAATCTAATGGGGTGTGGTGTTTTGTGTTGGAGTGGTGGTGGAGGTGGAGGAGGGGTCCTGGATTAGGGTGGGTGTGGATATTGCTTTGCCGTGAGTGTTGAATATGTTTTGGTTAGGTGTCGGAGCATGTAGGCAAGAATTCTGTATATATGGTGTGTGTGTGTTTTAAACTTTCTAATGGTTGTGGTGGTGTTTTGTGTTGAGTGGTGGTGGGGAGTGGGTGGTGGGGTGGATGTGGTGTTGGCTCGGGTGGTGGTAGGAGGTTGCGTTTGTTGTTTTGTTTAGTTTCTAAGATCTGTTGTTGGTTTGGTGTAAAGGGGGTCATGTTTGACGATCTGTGTATCTAGTCGGTGTGAGTTTGGTAGCAACTTTCTTATGGAAGAGAACCGGCTGGTGTTTTGGTGTTTTGTGTTGTCTTAGTTTTGGGGGTGGAGCGTTTGTTTGCTCGGATGGGTGTATAATGCTTTGCCTTCTGGTCTTGTCAGACGTTTTGTCCTCTTGTTTTATTATGGCAATGTTGCAGCTGTCCTTTTATCCTATGGTCCGTGTGTGTCTCAACTTTCTTATGGTGTGTGTGGTTGTCTATGTGATGTTTGGATGGTGTGGGGGTGGAGGAGGGTGTTGGATTAGGGTGGGTGTGAAATGCATTTGCAGTTGGTTTGAATATGTGTTGGTTTGGTGTAGGGGCATGTTGCAGATTCTGTGTATATGGTCGTGTGTGTATAAACTTTCTTATGGTTGTGTGGTGTTTTGTGTTGGAGTGGTGTGGGGGGGTGGAAGGAGGTGTTTGGTTTAGGGTGGGGGTGTGGACTGTATTTGCCGTTTGTTTTGCTCGTCAGGGGCCATGCTTGCGTCTTCTGTCTATATGGTATGTGTGTGTAATACCATTTCTACTGGTGGTGTGGGGTGTGGTTGTGTTGGAGTGTGTTGTGGGGGTGGAGGAGGGGTTGATAGGGGGAGTGTGGCATGCATTGGCCGTTGGTTTGCATATGTAGGTTGTATTGGTGTAGGGGCTGGTTGCACGATCTGTATATAGGGTTGTGTGTGGTATAAAACTTTCCTTATTGTTGTGTGGTGTTTTTTGTGTTTGGGGTGTGGGTGTGGGGGTGGTGGTGGGGTGGATGTGGGTGTTGGAGTAGGGTGGGTGTGGAGTGCGTTGTTGTTGTTGGTTTGAATATGTGTTGGTTTGGTGTAGGGGCATGTTGCAGATTCTGTGTAGAGGTCTGTGTGTAGAAACTGTCTAGGGGTTTGTGGTGGTTGTGTGTTGGAGTGGTGTGGGGGTCTAGAGGTGTTGGATTAGGATGGTTGTGGAATGCATATGGGACGTATTGCTTGGTGTAGGGGCCATGTTGCAGATCCTGTGTTATATGGTCGTGTGCGTTAAACCTATTCTTATGGTTGTATGGTGTTTTGTTGGAGTGGTGTGGGGTGGGGAGGGTGTTTGGATTAAGGGTGTGTGTGATGCAATAATTGCCCGTTGGGTTTGAAGACGTGTTGTAGGAGATGGTAGGAGCATGTATGCAGATTACTGTGTATATGGTCAATGTGGTGATACACTTTCTGTATGGTTTGTGGGGTTGGTTTGTTGGGTTGGTATGATGGGGGTGGAGGAGGGATGGTGGGATAAAGGGTGGGTTGTGAATGCATTTGCCGTTGGTTGGAATATGTGGTTGTTTTGTGTGTGTAGAAGGCATGTTGCAGATTCGTGTATACGGGTCGTGTGGTGTATAACGTTCTTAGGTTGTGGTGGTTGTTTTGTGGTGGGGTGGTGTGGGGGTGGATGAGGTGTTTGGAATTAGGGTGGGTGTGGATGTATTTGCCGTTTTTTTGGGTGTAGGATATACATTGTTGCAGATTCTGGTAGACTATGGTTGTGTGTTATAAAAGTTTCTAATGGTGGGGGTGGTGTTATATAGTGTTGGAGTGGGTGGTGGGGGGAGGTGGAGGGGAGGGTGTTGGATTATTGGTAAGGGTGGGGAAAATAATTTGCCGTTGGTTTTGAAGATGGTGTTGGTGTTGGTGTAGGGGCATGTGCAGAGTCGGGAGTATATAGTGTTGTGTGTGTATAAACTTTCTTATGGGTTGTGTGGTGGTTTTGTGTGTGGAGTGGTCTGGGGGTGGTGGTGGGGTGGATTGGGTGTGGATATTTGAGGAAACGTGGGTCTGGATTGCGTTTTTGTTGGGTTTTGAATAGTGTTGGTTGGTGTAGGGGGCAAATTTTGCAGGATTCTGTGTATATGGTACGTGTGTGTATAAACCGTTCTTATGGTTGTGTGTGGTTTTTGTTGGAGGTGGGGTGGGTGGGGGGGAAGGAGGGTGTTGGGATTAGGAGGGGTGGGTGGAAGCATTTGACGTTTTGTTAGGTGTAGGGGAGCAATTTGGCAGATTCTGTGTATAAAATGGTCGATTGTGCTTTAAACTTTTCTTATGGTTGTATGGTGTTTTTTGGTTGGAGTGGTGTGGGGGTGGGAGGAGGGTTGTTGGGTTAGGGGTGGTGTGAATGCATTTGCCGGTGGTTTGGAAGCCGTGTTGGTATGGTGTAGGGGAAGGATGCAGATTCTGTGTTATAGGGTCCCGTATAGGTGGTCTAAACTTGCATTAGGGTTTGTGTGGTGTTTGGGTGTTGTAGTAACATGTGGTGTGGGGGTGGAGGAAGGTGGTTGGAATTAGGTGGGTGTGAAGCATGGGCCGTTGGTTTTGAATATTGTTGGTGTGGTGTAGGGGCATGTTTGCAGAATTCCTGTGTATATGTCGGTGTGGATAAAATTTCTTATGGTTTGTGGTGTGGTTTGTGGTGGAGTGGTGTGGGGTGAAGAGGGTTGTTTGGATTAGGGGTGGGTGTAAATGCATTGCATGGTGGTTGAAGACGTGTTGGTTTGGTGGAGGGGCAGGTTGCATGATTCTTGTAAATATGGTCGTGTGTGTAATATGAAACTTTCTTATGTTTGGTGGTGTTTTGTGTGGAGTGGTGGTGGGGTGGAGGAGGGTTGTTGGACTAAGGTGGAAATGGAATGCATTTGCGTTGGGGTTTTGAATATTGGTGGTTTGGGTGTAGGGGCATGTTTCGATTCGGTTATAGGGTTTGGTGTGTGGATAAACTAATTTTCTTAGGGTTTGAGTCGTGTGTGTATAAATTGTATTATGTTTGTGTGGTGTTTTGTGTGGAGTGATGTGGGGGGGGAGGAGGGTGTTGGAAGTAAGGGTTGGGTGTGGCAATGCATTGCGTTTGTTTGGTGTAGGGGCATGTTGCAGATTCTGTGTATATGGTCGTGTGTGTATAAACTTTCTTATGGTTGTGTGGTGTTTTGTGTTGGAGTGGTGTGGGGGTGGAGGAGGGTGTTGGATTAGGGTGGGTGTGGAATGCATTTGCCGTTTGTTTGGTGTAGGGGCATGTTGCAGATTCTGTGTATATGGTTGTGTGTGTATAAAATTTCTAATGGTGGTGTGGTGTTTTGTGTTGGAGTGGTGTGGGGGTGGAGGAGGGTGTTGGATTAGGGTGGGTGTGGAATGCATTTGCCGTTGGTTTGAAGACGTGTTGGTTTGGTGTAGGGGCATGTTGCAGATTCTGTGTATATGGTCGTGTGTGTATAAACTTTCTTATGGTTGTGTGGTGTTTTGTGTTGGAGTGGTGTGGGGGTGGAGGAGGGTGTTGGATTAGGGTGGGTTGTGAAAGCATTTGCCGTTGGACTTGAAGACGTGTTTGTTGGTTTGTGTAGGGGCATGTTGCAGAGGTAGGGAGAGAGGTAGGGGGGGGAGAAAAGGGGGAGGGGGGGGGGGTGGGGGGGGGGGGTAGAGGGGGGGGGGGGGGGGGGGGGAGGAGGGGGGGGTGGAGGAGGGGGGGTGGAAGGGGAGGGGGGGAAGGAAGGGGAAAGGGGGGTGGAAGAGGGGGGGGGGTGGTGGAGGGGGAAGGGGAAGAGGAGGGGGTAAGAGGGGGAGGGCGGGGTTGGGGAGGAAAGTTAGAAAGGGGGGGGGGGTGGTTGGGGGGGAGGGGGGGGGGGGGGGGGGGGGGGGGAGGGAGGGGGGGGGAAGTAGGGAGGGTGGGTAGGAGAGGGGTGGTGGGTGGTTGAATATGGGTGGGTTTGGTGTAGCGGGAATGTGTGACCCGATTCTGGGTAGAGAGTCCGTGGGTGTATAAAATTTTTATGGTGGTGTGGGTGTTTGGTGTTGAGTGGCTTGTGGGGGTGGAGGCGGGTGTTGGATTAGGGTGGGTGTGAAAACATTTGCGTTGGTTTGAAGACGTGTTGGTTTGGTGTAGGGGCATGTTGCAGATTCTGTGTATATGGTCGTGTGTGTATAAACTTTCTTATGGTTGTGTGGTGTTTTGTGTTGGAGTGGTGTGGGGGTGGAGGAGGGTGTTGGATTAGGGTGGGTGTGGAATGCATTTGCCGTTGGTTTGAAGACGTGTTGGTTTGGTGTAGGGGCATGTTGCAGATTCTGTGTATATGGTCGTGTGTGTATAAACTTTCTTATGGTTGTGTGGTGTTTTGTGTTGGAGTGGTGTGGGGGTGGAGGAGGGTGTTGGATTAGGGTGGGTGTGAAATGCATTTGCCGTTGGTTTGAATATGTGTAGGTTTGGTGTAGGGGCATGTTGCAGATTCTGTGTATATGGTCGTGTGTGTATAAACTTTCTTATGGTTGTGTGGTGTTTTGTGTTGGAGTGGTGTGGGGGTGGAGGAGGGTGTTGGATTAGGGTGGGTGTGGAATGCATTTGCCGTTGGTTTGAATATGTGTTGGTTTGGTGTAGGGGCATGTTGCAGATTCTGTATATATGGTTGTGTGTGTATACAATTTCTAATGGTGGTGTGGTGTTTTGTGTTGGAGTGGTGTGGGGGTGGAGGAGGGTGTTGGATTAGGGTGGGTGTGGAATGCATTTGCCGTTGGTTTGAATATGTGTTGGTTTGGTGGAGGGGCATGTTGCAGATTCTGTGTATATGGTCGTGTGTGTATAAACTTTCTAATGGTGGTGTGTTATTTTGTGTTGGGGTGGTGGTGGGGTGGATGGTGGGTTGGATGTGGATGGGTGTGGAGTGCGTTGTTGTTGTTGGTTTGAATATGTGTTGGTTTGGTGTAGGGGCATGTTGCAGATTCTGTGTATATAGTCGTGTGTGTATAAACTTTCTTATGGTTGTGTGGTGTTTTGTGTTGGAGTGGTGTGGGGGTGGAGGAGGGTGTTGGATTAGGGTGGTTGTGAAATGCATTTGCCGTTGGTTTGAAGACGTGTTGGTTTGGTGTAGGGGCATGTTGCAGATTCTGTGTATATGTGTTGTGTGTGTATAAACTTTCTTATGGTTGTGTGGTGTTTTGTGTTGGAGTGGTGTGGGGGTGGAGGAGGGTGTTGGATTAGGGTGGGTGTGAAATGCATTTGCCGTTGGTTTGAAGACGTGTTGGTTTGGTGTAGGGGCATGTTGCAGATTCTGTATATATGGTTCGTGTGTGTATAAAATTTCTTATGGTTGTGTGGTGTTTTGTGTTGGAGTGGTGGGGGGTGGTGGAGGAGGGTTGTTGGATGGGTGAGTGTGGAATGAATTGCCGTTGGTTGTTTGAAGATTTTTTTTTTTCTTGTCATTGTTTAGCTGGTTCGAGCGATCCCTGAGGATGGTGTGTAGGAGTTGCTGCTGCTGGGGCACTCGAGTGCGAGTAGGTTGTTGGGGCGTGGGGCACATGTGGTGATGGTGGGTATGGAGGGTGTTTTGTGTAGGCGTTGTTTGTTGGGTGGTTTGATATGTTGTTGGTTTTTGGCTGTAGGGGTATGTTGCAGAGTATTTGTATATAGTCGTGTGTGTATAAAATTTTTTGGTGTGTGGTGTTTTGTGTTTGAGTGGTGTGGGGGTGGAGGGAGGGTGTGGATTAGGGTGGGTGTGAATGAAATACATTGCCGTTGGTTTTGAAGACGTGTTGGTGTTGGTGTAGGGCCTGTTTGCAGATTATGGTGTTATATGGTTGTGTGTGTAGAAACTTTTTATGGTTGTGTGTGTTGTGTGGAGTGGAGTTGCGGGGGGTGGAGGAGGGAGGGTTGTGGATTAGGGTGGGTCGGGTTTTTGTGAATGAAATGCATTTGCCGTGGTTTGAAGAGTTGTTGGTTTGGTGTAGGGGCCTGTTGGCAGATATCTGATATATGGTCGTGTGTGTATAAAATTCTTATGTTGGGTGGTGTTTGTGTTGGGAGAGTGGCTTGTGGGGGTGGAGGACAGGAGGGTGTGGGATGTAGGGTGATGTGTGGGAATGCATTTGCCCGTTGGTTTGAAAGATGGTTGGTTTGGTGGAGGGCATGTTGCAGATTCTGGGATATGGTCGGTGTGTATATAAATTTCTAATTGTGGTGTGGTGTTTTGTGTTGGAGTGGTGTGGGGTTGGTGGTGGGGTGGATGTGGGTGTTGGATAAGATGGGGGTGTGTAGGGCGTGGTTGTGTTGGTTTTGAAGACGTGTTGGTTGGTGTAGGGGCCCCCTGTTTTGCAGATCTTGATTATAGTCGGGTGTTTGTATAAAAACTTTTGATGGTTTGTGTGGTGTTGTGTGTTGGATTGGCGTGGGTGGGGTTGGAGGAGGGGGTTGGATTAGGGGGGTGTGTGAAAACATTTGACGTTGGTTGAAGACGTGGTTGGGTTGGTTTGTAGGGGATGTTGCAGATTCTGTGTATTGGTTGGTGTGTATAAATTTCTATGGTACCTGTGTGGTTTGTTTGTGTGGGAGTGGGGTGGGGGTGTGGAGAGGGTGTGAGAGGGTGTTGGATTAGGGTGGGTGTGTTGTAATTCATTTGCCGTTGGTTTGAAGACGTGTTGTTGGTTTGGGTTGTGAGGGGCCATGTTGCAGGTTCTGTGTACATGGTCGGCTTTCTTATGGT
>JACBWV010000026.1:0-105783 GCA_013435795.1 Chlamydomonas sp. ICE-L | reverse complement strand
TGCTTTCAGAGTGGTGTGGGTGCCCCGAGGTGGTTTGATGAGCAGGATAATCATCATAACGACTGTGGTAGGGGGTGTTTGTTTTGCTGCAAGAAAAATATGTGTGAGGTCTGGTTTGTGGTTGTTGGAGTGAATAACAGAGTTGAGAAATGTGTTGCTGGTGAGAAATGTCATCTGGATATTTGGTTTAGACTGCTTCTGTCAGTGGTGGTGGCATGTGGCATTCCAGTCCCCTGCTAGGGATGTAGTGGTGGGTAGGAGTTTGTCAGTAATGTGGTGGAGTAGGAGTAGATGTGCCTCTACTTTTGAGGGCATTGTTACAGGGGCATGTAGACGCCCAGGACATGGGTTATGTTGTTTATGGTTGGGTGGGTAATGTGTCCAGAGAGTTCGACTGGAGTTTCATGATTGACTGGGTGAGCAGTGACTGTTTTCCGTGATTAGTGTAATGACCCCTGCTGAGGGGGGTGACTATTTTGTCAGGGCTGTAGCTTGGAGAGTAGTTTTGCTGTTGTGGTGGAAGTGATAATCATGCATGTCTGATTTAATCATGTTAGAATGGATTTTCTGTGTGAGAGTAGTTTGGTTTCAGTGAGAATTATTATATCATTATCCCTGGATCTAATGTGATCATAGATGACTTCCCAGGAGGATCCAATTCCCCTGCAGTTGATAGTGGTGATGTTGGTGTCATTAAGAATGTGCTCCTGCTGTTGGACAGGGTGGTCTGAGGTTTGTTCAGAATATTTAGGCTTACTACGTTTCTCCGGTGAGGTGGGCTTGGTAGTGCTGATGGACTGCTGCTTCTTGGCTGGGGGGGAGCTCCAGGGATCCAGGTCTGTCTGAGCTTGTTGTATTCAGGGATGGTAGGCCTGCTGGGGGTGGGGAGCCTGCTGCCTGTATTGGGGAGGGAAGGTCACTTCGTGACCGTTTTTTAGTGGTGGTGGTTTTCTTGGATTTTTTAGGTTTTTGGTAGAGGTGTAGGGTTTCTTATGTTTTGTGTGGGATTCATCCTCAGATACTAGATAGATAACATCATCTTCGTCTGTGGGTGTTCCAGTGTTATTTTGAGTGGTAGGGATTGTTTGATCTGGTGGTGAAGGGGTAGATTGGTGTAGGTGTTGATCTGTTGAGAGTCGTCTAGGATGGTATCATTGGTATTAGGGTGGGGATTGGTTGGATCAAAATAGAGATCAGGTTGAAATGGATAGCCATGGAAGGAGGGTGTAGCCTGGCTAAGAGTGTAGATGCACCCCTGGAGCTGGTGCCAGTCTTGGGGGGTTAGGATGGTGGGTCCAGAGAGTTCAGAGTCAAGGTTGTACCATTTATTGTTGTAGTATTTGATAGTGATTGCATGACCATAGCCATTGGACCAGTAGTGCAGTATGAATTTGGTGCTATTGATGGGAATTCTGCTAAGAATTTGTTGTTTGGTGCTACCGAGTTGGATGCCTGTTTCATAGTTTTCTTCAGTGTTAGGAGATGAGGTGTTGTAGTGGTGTGTATGGGTGGTTCCTGTGGCTGACCAGGTATCCAGTGCCAGTCTGCCTGGTGAAGGTGTAGTAGTCAATAAGGGCATTATTATAGTTTCCAGAGGGGTTGAGAAAATATGATCCCATAACCTTCCAGTGATTATCAGTGGCTCTAGTGACTTGAGTGTGGAGTTTGTTAGCAAAGTCTAGGACTAGGTTGATATCCATGGCTTTGTATCCAAGGTAGGCGTTGATGGAGTGAATTTGGCAGTGGGAGGCTGTTTGGGCTTCCCAGTATGGGGCAGACTCAGACTTACTTTGTAGGCGTCTGCTTCCTCTGGGTCTACCTCCTCTGAGTGTGGGGGGTGTAGGAGGAGTGGAGAGGGGGCAGCTGTAGGGGTACTTACTGCTGTGAGCATCTTCCTGAGTGTCTGAGCTGTCTATGGGTAGAGTGAGAGCAGGAGAGATTAGGGGAGGGAAGAGTGCAGGCAAGGTTTAATCTGTTACAGGTTGTAATCTCAGCACAGGAGTGGCAGGCTGTGCCTTTGGTCTGGCAGGGACTATGATAAGGAGATAGTGTCCAGAGGGGCTCATATCCATGTATATTTTCCCTATTCTTGTTGCTCTTGCTATGGATGCTTCCACTGAGACAGTGGGTAGTGCTGATAAGAGAGAAGAGCAGGAGGAGCAGTGCTGTTATCCAGAGGTCCAGGGGGGTTGCTACTTCCTGCGTCCCTTGTAGGTGGTGGCTTTGGGGTAGGCCTTGTTGGCTGTGGTGCTGGCAACCTGTGGAGTGGTGAGTGTTTTGATGTTGTTGGTTTTTGGTGGCAGGGATGCAGATGTAGAAGGTACTATAGGGTTTGGTTTGATTGGGGTTTACCTTGAGAGCAGCTGTTTGGAGGAAGCTGCTCCAGTCATTTCCCAGTTCAGGGTCTGCTGGGGTGTTGCAGTGCTCACTGGTGATGGCACCTGCTCCAAAGATGTCATCATCATTAGCGGCTTCGTAGGGTGCAGGTGGCCAGGCTGCAGGTGGGTCAGGGGTTGCATGGTTGAGGAGCATGTCAACAATGGCCTTCTGGTAGGTGGTGACATGGTACTCGGGGGGGTGTCCATCCAGGGAGGTCTTGAGAGCCTTCCATTGGTCCAGGTCACCCTTGGTGTGGGGGTCAAGGGGGCCTTCTCCCTTGGCGGAATTCTTGGAGATCTCTCTCCTGATCATCCAAGTGGCCAGGCAGTTCCAGATCTTGCCTGGCTTGCCCTTGGTCATGGCAGGGTCGTAGTCAGGGAGGAAGGAGGGCCTGAGGGTGTAGGTAGAGCCACCAGAATGGAGGATGCCTCTGGTGGAGAGGAAGGTTATCAGGACTGTAGCTCTGTTTAAGAGCATGAGGTGGATGCCTCGGTTGGCTTGTGTTGACCTGGTGATAGGATCATGTAAGTGGAGGGGGATGCCCTCCCTGGTGACAAGGGAGTTGTTAATGTGAGCAGCAGTGGTGACATCATAGCTGCAGATCTTTTCCCTGGAGATGATGTCCCATAGGTCTGGTGAGTGTAGGTCCTCATCAAGGCCCTCCAGCTCCTTGGGGAACATCCTCCTTAGAGTAGCGAGGTAGTGACTGTTGGATTCCATGATGGCTTGGTGCAGTCCAAGGCGGTCTTCAAGGTTGACAATCTGGTCAGTCTTCAAGATCACTGAGCACTGGGTAGGCATCTGAGGGGATGTGAGAGGGACTGATGAAGAGGCTGTAGTGGCCAGTCCTCCTGATGTGGAGGGGGAGCAGGGACTCAATGGACTCCTTGATTGCGGGAGTGGCGCACATGGCGCTGGTGACAGTCCTGTTGTCGCGAGTGGTCTCTACCATCATGAAGTTGAGTGAGTTATGCAATGTAATGGTGGCGACTTGGTCTTCTGTGTTAATCAAGGCAAGCTGGAGGATGACCTCGAGCTTCACAAGCCAGGTGGGTTTGTCTTCTGCTTCGATGTTCCTCCAGTCGGAGTGCATGTAAGCTTCAGAGGCTCGGCGAACCTCCTCGATGTCGTGGAAGTCGAGGTAGTCAGGGGGGGGATAAGTCACTGGGACAGAGAAGCTGAGGGGAGGTGAGGGTGAGGTGAGTTTTCTGGGGGGTCCTGTGACTTCTGCATCATCTGCGGTCTTCTGCTTCTTGGCCCCTTGACAGGCCTTCTTGGTGGGAAGGGCATGGTCATGGCCAGGGGCATCAGGGTTGGAGAGGGGTGTGGGAGAGTCAGTGACATCTGTGCCCTGTGCTTCTGTCATATGCTCATCTCCCCCTTCAGCTAGGGGGTCTGGAGATGCCCCTGGGGCTGGTGGGTGTGCAGGGTTGGTTGTTCTGCCGGGGGGATAGTGGGGGATGGGTACAAGTGTTGTGGCAGTAGGTGCAGTGGGTTGCTCTGAGAGGACACTTCCACTGGGAGTATGGGTGGAGATCCTGGCCTGCTGACAAACATCAATGATCTGCCAGGCAGGGTTTCTGGTGGACCTGCCCAGGGAGGTAAGTCTAGTGATGATGTTGGCTCTAGAGATGGTGCCCTTGGGATAGAGGCTCTCACTGTCTTCAATATTGACTAAGATTTTGCAGGGAATGAGGTGGTTGGTGTTTACTAGAGGGGTGAGAGTGGGTACCCCTGTCTCAAGGTTTCTGCTTTTGGATAGGACTGCAAAGTTGCAGAGGTGTTTGATAGTCAGGAGGGGGAGTTTGTGCAGGTGAGTGGCATGAATGTGGACTGTTACTTTCCACTCTACAGGTGTAGTAGGGGTGCTGCGGACTTGATCGACATGCTTCTCACTGATGTCGCCAGCCAGTATGCCAGGGGGCATCTGGCGGAATGCTGCGTTGATATGCCTAGCAACAGAGTCAGGGGTGGTGCAAGCCAAGGCATTGTCAGGGAAGAAGCCGGGTCTAGGCCTGTTGGTAAGCCTCATGCTGGTGGTGTTGCCAACAATGCCTCCCAGCACCACCTTGATAATCTTGGCATCTTGGGGAATGCCGTGGATGGGGTAAGTCACAACTGTTTGGTCGCTCAGCTCGGCCGCGAAGGGGTCGATGTTGTGGAAGACTGATTCGTCGTTGGGTGACGGAGGGTGGGTGGTTGCGTTAATTTCCTCGTGGGTCTCATAGGCTCGGATGGCTCGCTGTAGGTGAGCATCCAGGAAGAAGTGGCGTTGCGCGGTGAATCCTCGGGGGGGGTAGAGGACGTCCCCTCTGGATTCGAGCACAGGCTTGGTGCCACTGAGACCTGTCGAGGAGATATTGTTATTTGCGAGGTTCGGATAGCTGCCGTCAGGCTTATGCTTTCCATTTTGGGGGCTGCCGTCAGGCTTTTGCCCCCCATTGAATCTGCAGGATTCAATAGGACTCTCACCTTCGCCGCGATGGACGGTATTATCCCAGTAAGGGTGGAATTGGGGGAGATGTTGGTTTGGATGGAGTGTGTTGTTGCAGAGCAGGGAGACGCAGCGATGGTCGGATGGAGGTTGAGGGTCGGTGCGTGAGTACAGGTCGTTACTGGGGAGGCACGACTCGTAGTTCTCACCTGTGAGGAGCTTGGATTGGTAGGGGCCATATCGGAGCATAGTATCGTTGGAGGGTTGTGGGGCTTGAGAGTTGCAAGTGTTGCGGTGTAGGAAGGCTGTGCTTGTTAGGAGGATAAGAAGGACGACGATGTGGATCGTCGCGTTGGAGATGGAAACTTTTCCATAGTAGGGTTTGGTGGTGGTTTTTGAATGTTTGATGCTGGAGGTGGAGATGATATTTTTTTTTATGGTGGTCAGGATTCGTCGGAGGGTAGTGACGATCTTAGTGGGATTTGGTATGCAGGTGCCCCATCCTGGAATATCTGTATAGCAGGTGTTCCAGGATCGCTTCGCGACAGCGTGTCCGCTCGAAACGTGGTGTTGTTCTTCTTGATTGGTGTAGATTTGGTAATCCGCCCGGTATGGGGATTTGGTGGTAGAATTTGGTTGGGTGATGCTGGCAGTGGCGTTGGGCGCTTTGATATTCCCTACCTTTTCCCATGGGTTTTGCTGCGCTCTGGTGCTTCCAGAGCGCTGCTTCCCTGGATTCGAACTGCTTGCTCGCCGACAATTGAGATGGATCACTTTGGAGGAGGTGGAGGTGGGGAGCGGTGGATCTGAGATGGGGGCACATTGCTCATTTCCCTCGCGGGTGTGATCGTTACAAAGCCTAGCGTCGCGGCATTCCGAATCCAGTTTCCGCTAATGCGGAGGGGAAGTAGCGCCTACGAAATTTGCTCTCGAAGTTTGTCGGTTATATTTGGTTATAATGCCTTAGAATGTAAGAATGTAAGATGTAAGAATGTAATTTTCTCATTTCTCAATTTCTCAATTTCTCAATTTCTCAATTTCTTCATGTCTCATGTATCATGTCTCATTTCACATTTCACATTCTTACATTCTTACGTTGAGTGATTACACAGGTCACAATAGGTGGAGCAGAGAATTTAGCTGATGACTATCCATGAAGAAAGAAGGATTCTGTGAACGTAAGAATGTAAGAATGTAAGATGTAAGAATGTAATTTTCTCATTTCTCAATTTCTCAATTTCTCAATTTCTTCATGTCTCATGTATCATGTCTCATTTCACATTTCACATTCTTACATTCTTACGTTGAGTGATTACACAGGTCACAATAGGTGGAGCAGAGAATTTAGCTGATGACTATCCATGAAGAAAGAAGGATTCTGTGAACGTAAGAATGTAAGAATGTAAGATGTAAGAATGTAATTTTCTCATTTCTCAATTTCTCAATTTCTCAATTTCTCAATTTCTTCATGTCTCATGTATCATGTCTCATTTCACATTTCACATTCTTACATTCTTACGTTGAGTGATTACACAGGTCACAATAGGTGGAGCAGAGAATTTAGCTGATGACTATCCATGAAGAAAGAAGGATTCTGTGAACGTAAGAATGTAAGATGTAAGAATGTAATTTTCTCATTTAATGGGTTCCTGCATCCCGGCCTATTTTGACTGGTTGCGAAACATGGTTTGGAGCGGAATTGGGATTCCTGTGCTGGTATCTCAGGCTAGAGTGTCGGGAAGGAATGCCCATTCTTTCACAACTTAAAGACGAATCGCAAGATGTTTATTAATCACTTTGACATGCAGTCACTCGATGTTATTCTGGCGGAGGCACATGTCAATAACTTCCCTGCCCCCACAGAGGCAACCCACGGTGCAATGGGGGACCCCATGTTCGGTTCGTTCGCGATCCCTGATGGTGGACCTCAGGCACAGGCGTTCCGCGAGGCCTACGTGCACGCGCTCAGGGATGCCGACCGACCCCTGTCTATCGTCGAGGCACGCACAGATACCTCGCCCGTCATCGTTGACTTGGACATGCGGCAGGCGGCCCCTGAGCGCATCTACACACAGAAGCACATCGAGAAGTTCATGGACGCGCTGCTGTCGGCCACAAAGTACTTCGTCGACCAGCAGCACATGGACGTCGTGATCCTCGAGAAACCAAATCCAAGACTCGACAAGAAACACGTCGGGATGTACAAAGACGGACTACACGTGGTCATGCCAAATGTCATCACGCACCCAGAGATCCAACTCGCCATCAGGGACCACTTTGTCAATGATGCGACCGAAAACATGGCGTACGGGAGCACCGTTTGCATCCCTGGACTGTCCGAAATGGATCCCGGAAAGATATATGACGAAAGCGTGATCAAACGGGGTGGCAGATGGTTTTTGTACGGCTCCAAGAAACCGGATGAGGCCCACCCGTGGACAGTCACTGCCTGGTACCAATTTGATATTGCCGCAGGCTCGGTCGCGAAACGTGACGTGCAGCAAATGGATCTCGATACACTCGTGCAGAATCTGAGCATCCGCGTGCATCCGCAGGGGGGGCACAGCCCATACACCAAACATGGTCAGGAGGAAATGGTGATCCGTGGTGACGACAACTTGTCGGAGCCTAAGAAGACTTTCTACTCGCATCATGGAATGGATGTGGAATCCCTCTACAATCTCGTGGACATACTCGATGCACATAGAGCCAGCGGATACGATTCATGGCTGAAGATCGGGATGGCGTTGAAGAACACAGTGGACACGGGCACCGACACTCAGCGCCTAGAGATCTGGAAGGCTTTTGCAAAAAAATGCCCCTCAAAGTTCTGTGACACCATGCACGAAAAGGTGTGGGCCAATCTTAAGCCGCAAAAGATCACTCTAGGGACCCTCTTCTTCCTTGCCAAGGAGGATGACTCGATGGGGTACTCCGAATGGGTCCGACAATGGGACAACAAAGAAAAAGTAACAGACGTGCAACTCGACAAGGATCGCATCATCAACGACCTCAAGTTAAAGCTAATCCACTTGCCCATTGACAAAATTATGTTGGATGTCGTCAACGAGAGCATCGAGTTCAAGCTGGAAAACGGGGCTAAAGGAGCCATCCACAAGAACCAATACATGGTGGAGGTAGATGACAAATATTATGGATCGTTGATCGACAAGTTCCCAATCCACGAAGACCCAGGGTTCATCAAGAACGTACCTATCGACAAAGGACCTTACGAATGCGAGCTGCGGACCATGGATGGCAAAACAATTAGCAGTGCCATTGTGAAGAGCACCGACGTGCACATTGCATTCATGAACATTGGAAGTGACAACCAATATGTAAACGTGCAATCCATCACGTGCAACGCGTGCAAGATCCTAGACAAGCATGTCATCAACGCAATCAATAACATGATCTTCAAGGCTCAAGAGTCCCACGCAAAGAACACGTACGGCATCACGCAAAACATCTTCCTGGTCATCAATACCATCAACATTCACGTGCGGGGGAATGGAGTGGACGATGATGATGACGACTCTTTGTCGACGTCCTCCATCACAGAGATGGTGCTTGCGGAGAAGTTCCGGTACGCCGCCCAGAATTCTTCAGACGAATCAAGTTTGTGCCAGAGGTCAAGAAGAAAGAATGTGTAGGCGACATGTATTACTGCGAACCTGCTACCAATCGCTGGATGAAATGCAGCAACACCAAGATAACCAACGCAATCGCAACCGAGTTCAACTCCAAATTCCCTTCGGAGAAGAATAACAAGAAGATTCGGTTGTTTTTAGACACGGTGCGGGGGCGCTCTGCGTTCCTTCAATCCGTTGCATCTCTCGTCCTGGACGAGACATTCGTCGATAAGCTCGATAGCAACCCGGACCTCTTTGCGGTCAACAACGGCGTCTTCGACAGCTCTTCGAGGGACACAGTCGTGTTCCGAAAAGTCGAGATGACCGACAACATCAGTAGGTGCGCAAAGTGGGATTACCAGGGAGAGGACAACCACCACCTCCAACGATGCAAGGAGGAGCTAGATGACTTCTTGAAGAAAGTCATGCCTGTGGACGAGGAGCGTGACGTCGTGCTCGCATTCTTCGCGGGGCTCCTGTCCGGTCGCCGCAAGGAGAAGAAGTTCCTCGCCTTCACCGACAAGACGTCCGGGGACAACGGCAAGAGCACACTTATGGCCCTACTGGGGAGCTTCTTCGACGAGTACGGGAGCAGCAATGGGACAAAGTTTATAACAAAGGGATCTTTCGCCAGGAGTCGTGATGACCACGACGCGGGTCTCAAGCCAATGAAGGGCGTGAGGCTACTGGTGGCCGAAGAAATGAAACCCAATATCGCGCTAGACGAGGCGTTGATCAAACGCATTGCGGGTGGAGAGGGTGTGCGTGTCGGCGGGCGCTCATGTGGCACTGGGAACTCATTCGACTTCTTGTGGCAGGCTGGCATTGTTATGGTTTTCAACGAAGGCGATTGTCCCAAGTTCTAACGGAGGAGACAGCGCTTTCGTCAAGAGGATGGTCGTGGTACCAATGCGATCCAACTTTGTGCTACACCCTGAGCGCGAGCACGAGTTTGAGCGCCGCGACGACCTTGCAGATGCCCTGCCAACTTGGCGGTCTGCGCTGGCGCAGCTGCTCATCGAGCACTTTCGTCGACCGGGGCGCTCCAGCATCTTCGACAACTTGCCGGTCTCTATGACCGAGTGGAAATCTGGTATTGCGGACTGCGCCAACCCCCTGACCGAGTGGCTAGAGGAGGTGGTGGAGATGACGGGGGCGTCTTCGGACGCGGTGTGGATCGGGGACCTCAAGGTCCGGTGAAAAGAGTCCCACTATGGGGAAGCTTCAGTCTTCAGCACGAAGCTGGTCAAGGCGTTCTTTGTGGGAAAACAGGGAACCGAGTGGAAAGAGACTGCAAGAATCGATACGAAAGTCAAATACGGGGTGATAAGGGGGTGTAAACTTGGCGAAGTTAAGTGAAGAACAGGCCGTGCGATGGCTTGAGGTCCGGTGGCGGCTCGGCCACACATCATGCATGCCCAGTGGTCGCCTTGTGACTCGACATGATCCGCCGTGACGAGAGTGGTCGCCTTGTGACTCGACATGATACGCCGTGACGAGAGTGGTCGCCATGTGACTTGACTCTACAGGTTCCGCATGGTCGCCGTGTGACGAGAGTGGTCAAAAAATCCACCGGGAGGGTTTTTTTCATTCAAATCCAATATAAAACAAAATGGATATTAGTATTGACTTCTTGTGCAACGGTAAGAAATCATTGCAACCTTTGATGTGATATGCTTGCGGCCGGGGGTAATGAATCTTGCAAGGAGCTTTTAAACACCTTCCGAGTAGCTTATGCTACCGGTCTGATCGATTACATCCGCCAGATGTGTGGGGATGATGTTTGCAACCCGAAACAGGTCGGGACTGTAAACGTCAACTACTCTTCTGACATCGACGTGAATCTGAACTTCAATGGGGAAATTCTGCATAATGATTTGGATCGCATCGTATTAATTTTCAAATCAATCAAAGATTACCATTATCAACGCTTCAAACGTAATTTCACCGACAAGTTTGACATCAACATTTACGGATCTCATTTCGGCATGCTCAACAACCCCAAGAGCGCGAAAAGCAAGGAAGAGATTTACCTTATTTCTAATGATCCGCAACAACGTCTCTTTGCCATGGGTAAGTTGGCAATCATGTGCAAATGGAGCGATAGAGAAGACATGTTGAAGGCCAGAGATTTCATTAAGAAGCAGCCGACATACAACAGTAATAACAATGAGAAGTTGTACACATCTTATCTGAAAAAGTATTTCGCAATTGATAGAAATAATACGACGTCACGAACCGGGGCTGTATCCGGTATAGTGAAGGTGGGTCGTATTTTCTCGATGATGAAGCTCCTTGAGACCGATGTTTACTGGTCCGTTGGTGCGTTTCTCCATATTGTTTCGGGAAGGAAGGACCTTACAGAGAGCATGTACGTGGACTCGATGTTGGACAACACGGGGTTCATTGTTTCCAATTTGCGTAAAAAGCACGTTTGCAAAAAAGAGGTTTCTCCGTACACCACTGTGCTCCGGGTTGCAAAGTACATGGAGAGGGTCTTGGATGCTTACATGTTGTGTCGACATGTCAAATCAGAAGCCCACTTACAGAAATTATCGACCATGTGCTCTAAGTTGAACATTGAGAGGAAGAGAAACGTGATTGACGATGAAACGATTAATAATGTAGATACGTTCGTTTCATTGTTGGGACTTAAGATGTCGAATCGGATATCGTTTTTGAAGTTTGAAAAGAAAATTGTGGATTTTGTCTTCGATCTGGTGGACAATTTACACTAGTTTTTCTCTTTTATGGGCATTCCAAGTACCTTTCAAGTACCTTAATGGCCTATTACTCTGGGCATAAAGGTACTCGCAAGTGGGCCCCTTCCCTTACCGTAGGGGTCCCACTTGATGGCCCCTGTATCTGGGCGGTACTCGCAAGTCTTGGGCAGCCTTAGCTGCCTAAGACTTGAAGTGGTAATACTCGCGGGTACCTTTATTTCAAGTACCTTTACGGCTTATACCTCTTTTATGGGCATTAAATAAAGGTACTTGCGAGCCTTCTATTTAGGCAGCCCTTCTTTTACTTTTTGAGGAACGGACGGCGGATCATGTGAGTCACACGGCGACCATGCAGTGAAGTGCATCGGCAGTTAAAACAGATGTCAAGCAAGGTCTACTTATTTTCGAAAAGGAAACCTGTTCTGAGCAAACACGACGGTTACGCAGGCGACCGTCCCAGACACCAAGGCCGCAATGGCCACGATTGCTAGCAACTGTTGCTGTTGCTGTTGCTGTTGCTGTTGCTGTTGCTGTTGCTGTTGCTGTTGCTGTTGCTGTTGCTGCTGTTGTTGTTGTTGTTGTTGTTGCTGGTGCTGTTGCTGTTGTTTCTGTTGCTGTTGCTGTTGACTTGGTTGAGAATTCTCTGGACAAGCGGCTCCTCCGCCAGGGAGCCATGAGTTGTTCAGGCTCCGGAGGCCCAAGTAGTAATATGGGTCAACGTAGCTCAACGCGGAACGCGGAATGTGGTATCGGTCGTCGTACACGCTTGGATACGAGTAGCGTATGTTCTCCGTGTGCGTGTGGTGCGTGTTCCCTCCTCCCCCCCAACCTCCGTTGCCGCTGCCTCCACCACC
Organism: Chlamydomonas sp. ICE-L; assembly: GCA_013435795.1. Lineage (NCBI taxonomy): Eukaryota > Viridiplantae > Chlorophyta > Chlorophyceae > Chlamydomonadales > Chlamydomonadaceae > Chlamydomonas > Chlamydomonas sp. ICE-L. The sequence goes on along the minus strand of JACBWV010000026.1, from coordinate 93,761 downwards.
ACCACCACCATTGTTGTTTGTGTTGTTGTTGGTCACGGTGATGTTACTGGGATGTGGTGGTGGGGGGGGCTCGGAAGCGGGCGGAGGAGGCTCGGAATCGGGTGGAGGAGGCTCGGAAGCAGGCGGAGGAGGCTCTGAAGCAGGCGGAGGAGGCTCGGAAGCAGGCGGAGGAGGCTCTGAAGCAGGCGGAGGAGGAACATCTCCTTCTGAAAATTGCTCTCGGATGTACTGAGAGGAAACGTTACGGCAGTTATTGGTGATCAGGGTAATCACTGACGCCAACACTACAAGAATAATGAAGATTGCTACCAACCAAAGCCAGATGCCAGGGACTCCCTTGGACGAGGTTCGCGCTCGCGAAGTGACCATTTTGTATGTATGCATACATTTGTTCTCAAATAATTTTGGGACACTCTGATATCACTACAAATATTTTTTGAGGCTTTTACGTTCCACGATATCCAATAATCCAGTCCGTGTCGTCTGCGTGTTGATGGATTTTATAAAATCGTATTGTTGTAGACACCATCGCACAGAGACGTTTCATTTATATATTCTGTTGAGTGTAAATGGATGTCATCCCTCGGATTCACTACCAGCGTGGGAGGACAAGGCAACGTCCAGAGTTCAAACTCAGAGAAGAGCTTATAAACCGCAATAGGGGCAAACACATTTGGAAATGTGGTCTACTTGAAATGTCAGAATTACAACCATACAGATGCATGAAATGCAACCTGACAATGGCAGAGCTGCAGGAACTTGGCAACACTGGAGTTTGCTCCTCGGAAATTGACTTTACAGGCGCCGTGATTGCCGAGGATGGCCGACTGTTATTGGATTTAGGCACATCCATCGTCATCCGTGATTGGATGGGGTAGAGCGTTTATTTTTTCGCATCATCGTAGAGAGCGGCCAACAAATTTCTTGGCCGCTCTCTACGATGCGGTTTGCTGGTCCATGAACTCTTTCTTGAGATAAAAAGCTATCTTCCGAATTCGAATGTGCTTCTTTATATTCATCATCTCTTTTGAATCAGTTTGACAAGTGTCGGATGCCTGTCCCTGACCAAGCATTCTCTGGTGAGTACGTACCATTGTTTTGCGGACACCTGTGTCGATGGATGCATGTTATCTACCGCCCCAATTTTTTTTATTACTATTATTATATTCAAAAACGTACACAATGCAACCTAGGACAAATACACAACAAAGTAAGCCACAACAACAACACCCTAAGACACAACAAATAAAGCAGAATGGCTCAGGTATGTTCTCAACCACTGTGACCCCAAGGACGGTGGAGAAGGAACTCGCAAAGATCCCCCCAGGCGACCTCATCAACCGCATGAATATCAACATCAACACAAACCAAATCAAGAAGACCTCAACCATAGACGAGCAGGATGCAATCACAAAGCTTGTGCAGATCATCGAGACAGCTACGAAGCAGAAGGAGGATTTCGATAAGGCCACACGCGACTTCTATATCGTCTACGATAAGCTCAAGATTGCAATCATGGAAGCGTGCGGCACCGGCCCCAAGTTGTGCGGCACCGTTAACAGCGCAATCAAGACCCAGAAGAAGAACTCGTAAATTTCCCGACAATAAAAACACACACAAAATGTAGACGCGACGCAAAAATACACTATGCACTACACTCCCGACGCCGCAGCCGCACCCATCATGGACGCATTCTTCAAGGAACGCGAGAAATACTTCGCTACACAACATCACATCGACTCGTTCGATGACCTACTAGGAACGCGTCTAAGAGCGATCGTACGCAGCATGAACCCAATCACAATGGTGCGCGAAGACCCCAACACGAAAACCAAACACACTGTGAAGGTGTACGTAGGAGGAGACGAAAAACTCCGCCCCGATCACGACGTGCACATAGGAGACCCAACCCCGACTCTACCATCACAAGCCCGTATAGCAAACCAAACGTACGGTGCGGACATCTTCGCAGACGTCCACGTGGTCTATCCGGACGACAACGACGAGACACGAGACTTCGAACGCGTGCACATCGGATTCATGCCCATCATGATCCACTCCAAAGCGTGCTCTCTAAGAGGGCTAAAGCCGCACCAGTTACGAGCACGAGGAGAATGCCCATACGATATGGGAGGATACCTTGAATAGACGGACGCGAAAAGGTCATCGTGACACAAGAGGAACGCGTCCCGAACCGACTCTACACACAACGCGGAGAGAAAATAGAATACGACAAACTCATCCTAAAAGCATTCATCAGGTGCGTCTCCACAGACGCACGAGACGTGTTCCCACGCACAAGCGTCTTCCGAGTCATGACTTCGGGTGAAATCACAGCCACGGTCACCCACATCAACGAAGGAGCCGTGCCCGTCACAACTCTCTTCCGAGCACTCGGCATCGAAAGCGATCGCGCCATCCTCAAAACCATCTTCCACGAAGATCCAGGAGAAGAGAGAAACAAGGTCAAAATCGAATTCATGCACGCATCCATAGCCGCAGGGCACAATTCCGGAGTAAGCAGCCAGAGAGGAGCCACAGATTTCCTCATACCACGCACACGATTCAAGTCCCAACTCGACCTCAAAAGCGTCCTCACAGACGTCCTCTTCCCAAATGTAGGACGCACGTTCGAGGCCAAAGCAATCGCCCTAGGAGAAGTCGTGAGACATCTCGTAAGAGCCGCTCTAGGAAAATAAACCATGTCGGAACTCGATCACTACGCCAACAAGAGACTCATGTGCTCAGGTGCAATCACAGCCAATCTCTTCAGAGACGCGTACCTACTATCAATCGCAACAACCCTGTGCACGCTCAACGAAGAGTTCCTCACCGGACCATGGCGCGTCGCAAACGATATACACACGCTCGTCGACGAAGCCAACCTGAAAAATATATTCCAACCAAGAATCATCCGAGAAGCCCTCGTACGAGCACTCAAAGGATCGCGACGCGGCGATGACAATGCACGCGCGCCCGTCCAAGAACTCAGCAGAGTCTCATATCTAGGATACATTTCACACATGAGACGAGTAAACAACCCCGTCGACAGGAACGTCAAGATAGCAGACACACACCGTCTAAGGCCGTCGCACTGGGGAGTCATCTGCCCAGTAGAGTCACCAGACGGACCCAACGTAGGCCTCCTCACGCACCTAGCCACGCTTGTCACCATATCACTTGCCATACCAAAACCCGTCGTACAAGAAACCATAAGACCCGCCATAGACAAATACACGAGACATCTATCAAACAGCACACTATCCCCACAATCAACCGCGGTGCACTTTAACGACACATGGATAGCGATCACAGACACACCCAAGGAACTAGTCGATGCACTACGAAAAATGAGGACGGAAGACACCAGACTGAACACACTCGGCGTCACATGGGACGTGTGGAGGAACGACGTGGCAATCCGCACAGATGCAGGAAGATGCTGCAGACCACTAAAAAGAGTACAGGAAGGAAAGGTCGTACCAATCAACGGCGATCCGTCGTGGACCGAATTGATACGCAGCGGAGCGATCGAAATGATAGACGTCGAAGAAGTAGCTACATGTCTAGTGGCAATGAACGAGGCAGACGTCAACAATCGAGACCCGATCCCAGGCAGACACACGCACGCAGAGATACACGCAGGAAGCACACTCTCAATGGTAAGCAACACCTACCCACTACTTAACCACAACAACGGGGCGTACAACTCACTATGTCTAGCGCAATTTAAACAAGCGCTAGGCACGACCATGACATCCATCAGGGACCGGTTCGATACGAACACATTCCTACTACACCACGCCCAACGCCCTCTGGTAAGCACGAGCTTCGCAGACCGACTCTTTGGAGGACGTTTCGCGCACGGCGAGAACGTCGTGGTAGCAATCGCCACATACACAGGATACAACCAAGATGACGCCATCATCATCAATCTAGACGCCGTGCAGCGCGGCCGACTAGCACTCACAGTATTCGAAATCATCCGGTACGAGGAGTCAGAGGAGGAACCAGAGGACCCAAACATTCAAAAAACAAAAAACCAAATTGTGTTTGCGAACCCACAGCGGCTAGTGTCACGCGGGTACGCCCTATCAACCACCACCAAAACAACCACAAAAGAATACACAAACCTCGACAAACATGGAATGCCAAAGATCAACAAAATGCTAAGAGAAGGAGACGCAGTTGTAGGAATGGTCAAGGTACCATCGACCGCAGCAAAGGAAGACGTCTTCACGGACGCATCTCAACGTCTACAATCCCGAGAATCTGACCTTCCCACGTATGTAGACGGCGTCCACTTGCAAAACATAGATCAGAACACAGCAAAAGACAACGCACTACCACAACTTAGAGCATGCAAAGTACGTCTCCGCCAGATGCGCAGCCCCGAACTAGGAGACAAACTAAGCTCGCGTTACGGCCAGAAAGGGGTGGTGGGAATGATTCTACCCGCCGTGGACATGCCGTTCTGCGCAGAGGACGGTATCGTACCCGACATCATCATCAACCCCAATGCATTCCCCAACCGTAGGACAGTCTCGCATATACTGGAAGCCGTGCTAGCGCGCGAGGGAGCAGTCAAAGGAGCTCGCATGAACGCCGACACATTCGGAGGAGAAGACATCGGAGCCGCGCTGACCCAACTGGGTCTGCGTGAAAACAGACACGGGAACATGCTCATGCACAACGGACGATCCGGAGAAGAGGCGAAAACACGCATCTTTGTAGGCGTGAATTACTACGGTCGCTTGAAACACATGGGAGAGGACAAGTACCAGTCGCGTGCACGAGGAGCAGTCGACGCCACAACACGTCAGCCAACGAAGTCCAAGGGACAGAGCGGAGGGCTGCGCATCGGAGAGATGGAGCAGAACGCACTCTTCGCACACGGACTCGCATCGTTCACACGCGAAGCGTTCATGCAGCGCAGCGATCACCACTCAACTAAGGTCAATGCCACGACAGGAACGCCAGCGGAATGGTGGGCCGCAGCACGCGAAGACCCAGAAGGACCCGACGAGGAGGCGAATGTTGAAACACCTTACACGTTCACCCTCATGCAGCACGAACTCAGAGCATTGGGGGTGGAGGCGGCGCTTCTCACATCCACTGATGAATTTTATTTATAGAATGGGCGTTCCTGCCTCCCGGCCGATTTTTTAAAATTTCTAATCAGGATTTAGAGCCTCCTGAACGACTCTCTAGCTTGAGACATCAGCACCAAGGAATCACAATTACGCTCCATACCATGTTTCGCTTTATTATTCGTCTCAAAAAGGTTGCTTACAAATTCACGTCGTTTTCGATTTACACCAAAGCGTTTCCACCTCCACAGAGTAGAACGATTGATGTTCGTAAACACAGAAGTTTTTAACACACCCAAGTCAGCGACCATTCTTAACGCCAATTTTCTAACGGCGATGTCGTACATTTATTTCCATCTGATATATGTTTCATTTTACTGTTCCGCCGACTGTAGAGGTATAAAGAATTTCCCAATTTATTCGATAACAACAAAAACTGCGAAGACCATAAGACCATAAGACCATCAGACCATCAGACCATCAGGAGTATCGGGAGAGATATGGAGTCTGAAAAAACCGCTTGGACGGATGCCAACGTTGTCTCAGCCCGCGAGGCATTTTGCAATTGCAAGGCGTTTTTTTCCGGGTGGTCAAACTACGAAGACGCCAGGCTCGTGGCGTCTCTCAAAAACGCTAAGTCGCTAGCGCAGATCAACGAGCTGGAGCGTACTTACATCGCGTACATGCAAGCATTGGAGCCCTTCCAACCCAAGCGTTCAGATGTGGATGAGCAGAAGGAAAAGCTCAGGGAATGCGTATCCGACTGTAAAATGTCCATGAATTTGTATTTGAAGGGATTGATAGACAGCATGCCGGATGAAAAATATGTGCCCATGATGTACTTTGTGCCCCATTCAGGCACATACTGGGTCAAGGGCGTGCCGTTTGCCCGCGAACAGGCGGGCCGCGCCCGCGCCAACATGTTGGCATCTGAATCAGATGCCAATAAGGCACTCGTGTCCTAGTATTTAATGGGGGACCGTTGTTGTATTTGTTGCCGTTGTTGCTGCATTTATCTACAAAAAGTTCTTTCAAATTAAGTATGAAGTCTGAAGTGTACAGAAATGAATTGGTGATCCGTGAACCAGTCGATTCTGAATTGGGCCATTTGTAAATGGTGCGGAAAAAAAACGGTAATATACTACGTTGAATCTAACAGTGTTGTCTTTTCAAGATGAAGTTAGAGATATCGGTGGGGGTCTCAGGTGTATCGATTCCTTCGAGAGTTTTTTCTGACAATTGGACAACGGCAATGTCCTGATTCTTCTTGATACTTTGAACCAACAGACAGAAGTTTGTTGAGCCCTTCTCAAGCGGTTGAATTACAATCGATAATGTAGATTGGAGCTCAGATAAGAATATGTCCGCAATTTCAGAGTTGAATCTGAAAGATTTTCTCGTTCCAGATTCCATCCCAATGTTGATTCGGCATTTCCGTGCGTATCCAGCCCTGTTTTGGTCATGTCCGCCAAGTATCTTGTAGAGATTGGACGGGATAAACCATGCATCCGCCTTTGCATCCTCCATACTGTTCAGGGTGACGTACATGGTAATGTACACCACAATCGACTTGATCCACTTTCCATAAGGAGCAGGAGAAGCAGGAGGAGAAGCAGGAGGAGAAGCATGAGGAGAAGCATGAGGAGAAGCCGGAGCATCATCATAAGCAGCATCGTGCGCAGCTTGCGCAGCTTGCGCAGCTTGAGCATCGTGCGCAGCTTTCGCAGATTGAGAAGCATCATCATCAAAGATCGAGAAATCGAATTCATAAGCATCAGCATCGTGCGCAGCTTGCGCATGTTGAGAAGCATCATCATCAAAGATCGAGAAATCGAATTCATAAGCATCAGCATCGTGCGCAGCTTGAGAAGCTTGAGCAGCTTGAGCATCGTGCGCAGCTTGAGCAGCTTTATCAGCATACAGTTTACTTAGTAAATGGTTCACATTGTAAGGATCATCAGCAGTAGGATCAGCATCAGGAACTTGAGCATCGTGAGAATCAGGATCAGGAACATACATGTCCGGTTGGTGGTACTGAACAGGGGACCTTGATCTTGATCTTCTTGCGCTTTGAGCTTCTTCTAAATTGGTGGCTTCTTCAAAGTTGTAGAGGCTTCCAGAACCGCGTAGGTTTCTAATAGTGCCTGGGCCTAGGCTTCCAAAACTGTATCGGATTGACAAACTGTCTGGGTTTTCGAGATTTAATAATAACGAATAGTCAGACATTGTTGTTGTAGAGTTGTCATTTGGAGACTACCGATTTTCATTCAATTTTTTACATCATGTAAACGTCAAGTTTCTGCACTACACCAAGATACCAACGACAGCCGCACGGGACAGTACTTGTCCTTAGAAATGATGCACGTAGTAAATAAATCGTACATACAACTCAGCGTCAAACTGACGTTTGGAACCTCGAAACGGCTGATATCTTCCGGATGTCATTCCGGATAGAGATTGGGGCGTACGCCAGATTGCCCAAACGCAACGATCTGCAGTCTGGATGATTATAAGGTGTGTCCCACTTTTTTTGAGAACAACTGTACAACATGGAAATGCCGGATATCTCAAGACAATGCGGAGGCGGAACAATATCATTCTGCAAAAGCCTTTCTTTACCGAAGTATGTAGATGAGCTAGGTATTTCGAGATGTTCTGTCTGCAAATGCAGAGGCCCGATGATTGACTATTCGCAACAATTACAAGTCATACTAAAATGAAACCGCTTCGTGTACGGCACACCTTACGGTGTAACCTAATAATGGACAATTCCAGTATCCATAAGAAATTGGTCCTTAGTCACCCAGTCAATATTTGTTACACACCTCCTTACAGTACAGAATTCAAAGCTATTGAGCTATGCTTCGCTAAGGTGAAGAGAGACTTTCGTCGTTTGAACTACATACCGAATGAAAAAAAGACGCACGTGTCTGATATGATTTCCTTAGCATTCGGCAACCTCACTGATAAAATTATTATGGGTTGTTTTGAACACGTTTGGAACACTTATGTGTAAAAAGCGGTCTGTGACGTATTGATTATGAACGATGGCGACGAAACCTCCGACAGTCGCGAAATTGAAGGAGCTACTGAAATTGCCTGAAGTACCAAACTCGTCGAAGTCCAACAAGGACGATCTTGTCCGTTTATGCGAAGACAATGGTCTCATCGCCAGACCCCCTCCAGAATACAAGTCGGTGGAAAAGATGTGTGTCGTGAAATGCGCCCTGAAGAAGGCAATGAGTCTTGACGATGAAGAATTCGGTAAGTTTAGGGAGCATGTGGACCAGCTCGTCAATGTGGTGAGCCGCATGTTACGGCGGTCCAGTCTGGTGCTGACTTTCCACATCACGAGTCTCTTAGAGAAAGGTCTGGAGATTCCAGACCTGTACAACATGAAAGATACCTACTGGAAGGATTGGCTCCGTATCGGGGTAGACGGAATCTTCCCTGATGAGGAAAGCAAGATATCGTACGAAGCTGTGAAGGACTCCATCGGCGATGTAATTGGTAATGACGACGCTGACTACATCAAGTCTTATCCGATCTATTTCGATCAGGTATTGAACTATGCAGGTCACACATTGAGCACTGTCGTGTCAAATAACGCATGGGTTCCTTTGATACCACGTCTGGCCAGACTCACTTCCACCACTTTAAATAAATTAAATGCCCCGAAGACGCTGGACACATCGAAGATCATTCGGGGATACGACGTGATGCGGGCTATTCAGCAAGAAGTCCAAAACATGGAGGGATGGCCAGAGTCTGTTCAAGAGTACGTCAATGAAGTTAGGGAGATGCTGAGTGTTCCAGATGGAAGTCGAGTTTATGATAACTATGGCAAAGACATGGACTTTCCGACCATGGTCCGGTTTAATTATTGGATACAGACACGGTTGGAGGATATGGATGCACGTCGTATCCGATTGATGCCCATCTTCAATGTCCAACGGGTGCATGTTCGCCTTGACCTGAAGACCCTCATGAACCTGTTCAGGCACATGTTCCCCAATGACCAGAACATCGTTGAGCTTTCCAAGTGGGAACATGTAAAGAATCCCGACAGCTTCATGTTGCCCCAGAGGCCTTCACAGAAGAAGAAAAAATCATGTGGTCCTGGTGAATGGGAGACATACAAGTCGGTCCTGAAGCAGTACGATGATAATGTTAAGGATATCAAGGCTACTGACGAGTACAGACATGCAAAGGGTTTGTATGACATGCTTGTGAACGCCCGAAAAACAGTCGCAGGTTCCTTCTTCAGAAAACCACCTGTCAAGAATGGGTGGGTTTTCGACAGCAGCATCTGTACTGACGGAGTCTCCTTGAGCATGCAGTACAGCAAGACAGTACATGTCCTTGTCTCAGATCTGAAGAAGACCTGTAAGAAGCCTCGTAAAGAAGAAGGTATCAAGATCGCAGAAAAATACGACGGCTCACTTAAAACGACATTGCCCGATATGGGTATCGTCGTCCTGGGTGTGGACCCAGGACGGAGCAACATCGCTACGGTAACGTATTTGGCAGACGATAAGAATAAGACATGGACGCTGACACGTGGTGCATTTTACCACAAGTCGGGTATCAAGAAGCAGACAAGGCAGAAGGAACTGCGTTTTGCTGACATGATTCCTATGTGGGAGTCTCTGCGTGAAAATGGAGCAGCTTTGAGTACATCGAGGATGGATAAGATCTCGGCGTACTTGTCAAATTACGCTAAGTTTTCTGACGAGTGGTGGAGATTGGCTTTGCGACGCCGAGAATCCCGTGACAACTTGCAGCGTTAAATCGGAAAACGAAAGGTCAAAGACTCTTTCTGGGCGGGTATCAAGCGGTGCATGATGAAAGAACTTCCTGATATGAAGGTTTGCGTGGCCTACGGATCTGCCATCACGAAACTGAAGCCTACTGGACCGGGAGAAGTTGCAGTTCCCACTGGGGCCATGTTCGCATCGTGTAAAAGAATTTTCAAAGAGGACGTTTCTGTGACAGATGAGTTCAAAACGACTCTTATGTCGTGGGAGACGGGTAAAGAAAAAGAACGTGTTTACAAGATCCCAAGCGTTTGTTCAGCAGACGTGAAGCTTAGGTTGGGTGGTGAACGTTTGGGTCACACGAAATCGAAAACGATGCCAAAGGTCGCTGATTGCGACCACTTAGGGGTAAGGTTGTACAATAAACGTAAAGGCGCACAAGAGAAGCACAGGAGGGGTGGCTTCGCCACTTCCCTTGTCGATTCTCAAAAATCGATCGAGCGGTACCCAGAGGTACGAGGACTGCGATTCTCTCCAAAAACATGCATTTACTCGGACCGGGATCGCTCTTCTGCTCTCACAATCGCAAGGCTGCACTGCATGGAATTGATGGGTCTAGGACGACCTCTTCCATTTGCCCACAGCAGCTCTGTTGTTGTTGATGAATAAAAACTCGTATTGTTGTAGACACCACTCGGTCCCCCTCCGGTGGTCGCGACAACATTAGGTTACACCGCAAGGTGTGCCGTACACGAAGCGGTTTCATTTAAGTATTCCGTTGACTGTATCATGCAAGATATACACGCTTTTCATTTTACACAATTTAAAACAAAAAAAATAATAGCATGTAAACGATCATGGGCGGCTTTGAGAACTGAAGGAGAATAAAATGAGTCTCGATATTCTCTCATTATTCCGTCGTCAACTGTAGCCGGATGTTGAGCATTTCGGTTCGAACCCACTTTATTTCCCACTTTATTTGATAATAATGAATAACAACAACAACAACAGAAACCTCGCATCTAATGGGTACATGAAGGACGCTTTAGCGGTTGTCGCGTTCCTTATCGCATTGGTTGTGATCGTTGGGAGACCTCGCTCATGGTGGTGTTCTCCCTCACAGAGAAACTTGATCATCCTCGTGCTCGTCGTGTGCGGGTCCATAGACCTTCTCTTCACACTGAACCCAGAGTGGCACAACCGACCGTTCACGGGTACCGACACACCAAGCGTGTGCATCTGTTTCCAGGCCCTATCGATTATAGCAGGTATAGTGTACGCCGTAGTAAGCTGAATTGTGGATGGTCTGACTCTACAGTCGGAGGAACAGTAAAATGGAGGTGGAAACGCTTTGGTGTAAATCAAAAACGACGTGAAGGTACAAGGAGACAATCAATGCTGGGATTCATCATGTCGAATCATCTTTATCCCCGTTCAACCGTGCCGAAATCGTCGACAACCTCCACGTACGTGCGGTAGTCCTTGTTCAAGTAAGCGTACTTGCGGAGCGTCCGACCCTCTGAGGCGACCGAGGCGCGGAACAGCTCATGAGTCCTGCTACCGCGCACTCCCCCATGTTGCGTCATGAGGACGTACAAGTCCCGATGGAACCACCCGTTCAACACTTTAACTGCAAGGTAGTCCATGACCTTCCCCTCATTGTCGTACTTGGCAAGGAAGCAGTCGGCATAGGCCGACCCGAAAAGGCCAATACTGCATACGTGCTTCAGCAGGACGAGATGCGTGTCCGCGAGGTGCCCGACGATCTTCTCGTACACATCGATTTCTCGCCCGTGCGGCTCAACGTCAATGATCACCAAGTCGAATCTGTTGCTGCTCCTGCTTACGAGGTCCGTCGTCGTCGTCTCATCAAAGACGTCGCCGAGGATCTCGCACATGCCGACGCCACACGCGAGCTTCAGCGACCTAGCCGCGAAACCGCACGTCTCCGGCATGGCCTTGTCGATGCAGGTGTACTCGGCAGGAGCCGCAGAAATCAGAGAGGCGATCTGTCCTGCGCTTGTCCTGCGACCGCAGCCCACGTCGATGATGCGCAGTGGCTTGCGGTCGCTAGATGCGGCAAGCCCCACCTGGTTCATGAGGGCGCTACTGAACGCACTGTCTCCCTCGTTCTTGCTGTACGACGCGATATTTTCTTCCAAAGTTGGAGGCTTCTTCGAGAACGCCTCGATGACGCGGGACGTCGCGATGTACAGGACAGACTCCATGTTGCACGATGCATGTTTCTTGACCACACAAATCGCTCGCCCAGGTGCACGCTCATCATCCTCATCCCCTTCATAATCGACAAGTTCTGCAACGTCATCATGTTGGTCAGCCTCATGTTCATGTACAAACGAAAGATGACTCGACGACCCCATTCTCCATCACAAATTGTACCCCGAAAAAGTTTTAGGGTTGAACATTCCTAACACAATCTCCCGAATACTTTATACCACATTTCTAGAAATTGCCATTCGAACCCGTCGTACAAGAAAGACAAAGACACGAGACATCTCTTAAACAACACACTATCCGCACAAGCAACCGCGGTGCAATTGAACGACGCATGGATACAAGCGATCACAGACACAATCGACCGTCGGTCAAAGTTGTACATTAAGAATTGATTACATACACAGTAAAGTTGTACATTGATTGGAACATACCAGTATTGACCGGTCTGAGTGCAACAAATCATGGAACTTCTCCCTGCAGGCCCACTCCACATCATCGCGTTGCATTTATCAAAAAGTGGTGATAAGTACCATCAATTATGCGACGTCTCAGAGGACGCCGCGAACCTCATGTTGGTGGGAAACGTAGCGTTCACCGAGCTTAGTATTGCGGTGCAAGAGAAGCTGGAGCCTGGTGTTCGCCTCGTGAACGATGCAGTGTTCGAGAGGATGCGTATTCACGAGGGTCTTTCAGAGGCAAGCAAAGCGGATGTTCTAAAGAAGGCGTGTCGAGATCGTGGACTGATGGTTTCTGGTGTCAAAGCCGCATTGTGGAGGAGGCTGATGGAGGCGGAAGTTGTCGCTCGCCCCCCTAGGGTGTGCATCCTGTCTGCAAAATTCCGTTCAGAAATGAGGGCTATGCGCTCAGCACGAATGTGTGTGTCAACGGTCAAGTTAGAGTATCGCTTGACCGAGAAGGATCTCACGACCCTGAGTTGCGAACGCAAACGAAATCCGATGTATCAGTCAGCAGCACCGATGCGTTTATATCTTATCCGCGACGTGGCTCGGGTTGCGCTTAAGAAGCATGCATCATCATCCCATACACATATTCGAGTCCCCGCCATCTCTGCGGATGAGCGACGTACCTCTCGGGAGACGTTGCTTTCCAAGAAGCTTGGTGACATGACGTTGGATTCCAGGATATTCTCCGTTTCGGAATCCGCATGCGGGGCCAGAGATTTGTACGTGAATTCTGGAAGAGGGGGGGGTGCCGTGAAAGTCGCTGCAGACATCATTGCTACAAGTACTCGCCTTCACATTTTGGAGAGGGCTCTAGAGGATCGAGGGTGTGAACTTCGCAGTGACTCTCGTTTGTGCACAGGTTTTGTTGAAAACAACGACGGAGATCCAGAGGACATCGCTGTATCGATACTTGAGATGAAATTCTTTCACAACCACACTGAGTACGCTTCAATTCTAGACGATCTTTGGGAAGATGCCAGACGCGAGCGTGATTACATCGACGAGTACGAGTACGACAATTACCACCACATCGATCCTCATGAGCTGAGTTCGTCTGCCAAGTCGGAAGCCATGAAGCAGTGGGGTGATACACACGATCTTGACGATGTCCTTGACATACCTGAAAGCCTGCGACCATCTGTCTTTCATCTGAAGGCAGAGTGTATCGTTTCCGACACAAGGAAAGCGTGGTGTGCTCGCCAGCCTCGAATTCCTGTCCAAGTCCTCAATAATATCGAGACGGTATTCTACCATATCCACAAGCGCACTCGCGATGCAGAGTCCCTGGCATCCCTGCGATCCACACTCGAAGATGCATAGAGTGGACTGTCTGCACGTGTGGATGCCGTTTCTGTGATGTGGGATAAGATCCGTGAGTGGCCACATGCGATTCCCGGTGCGACCGGGATATTCGATACCGAGTTCAAGATTCTCAACGCGACCCATGCTACCTACATCGCTTCCGCAGAGAAGTTTCGTATCGAGAAGGAGGAGAAGGCCCGTCTCAAGAAAGAGAGAGAGGATAAGTGTCGTATCGAGAAGGAGGAGAAGGCACGTCTCAATAAAGAGAGAGAGGATAAGTTTCGGGAGATAAAATGTATCCAGAAGATGCAGAAGGCACGTCTCAAGAAAGAGATGGTGGATAAGTGTCTTATCGACGGGGAAGAAAAATCCAGTATCGAGAGAGATAGTTGTGTTTGTCCGGTTTGCAAAAAGACGTGCAAAAGTCGAGACGGTGTGAGCATGCACATGATTGACAAACACATCAACATCTGTTGTCAGCTGTACTACTAGGACACGAGTGCCTTATTGGCATCTGTAAGCGCTCAGCCACATGCACATGTAGACAGCAAAAATCCGCCAGGAAGTAGGAACGCCCATTATATATCGTGCGAAGCGCAGAGGAATGTTACACTCAGACCGTTACCGTTATGTCCCTAGCTGTATGTGAAGAAAAAATAAAATAAATAAATTTTCTAGCTCATCTAAATACTTCGGTAAAGAAAGGCTTTTGCAGAATGATATTGTTCCGCCTCCATTGATGAGGCGGGTTTTTACATCGGTGACACTTGTCGCAGTGGGTACTGCCAACGCGGCAAACGTTTAAATATCCAAATTTCTCGGACATTGCGAATGTCCAAATTGACGCTAATCGCTGCCGTTTCTGTCAAAGGTATCGTTCATTACAAGATCCTTGATCACAATTGCAAGAAAATCGACTTTGTGCAGTTTGTATCAAAGTTACATGTAAAGCAGGGTACTGTCGCTGTCCTTGACAATATCCAGTTCCATCATTCAAAAGAGACGATCTCTGCGTTCGATTCTGTAGGAATACGGCTGCTCTTTGTACCTCCTTACAGTCCAGAGTTCAACGCTATTGAGAATGTGTTCAGTTCGCTCAAGCGAAAATATCGCTGCGCGTGCCCAATAATTCCAGATGTAGCAGAATTATTTGATTACAGGAACGCTTTGAAAATGATTATTGATGCGCACGATGTAAGCCAACACGATGACTTGTCAGGCTACTTTGATCATGTAACTTCTGTGTCTTTACAGGCCTTGAATGTTTTGTGTCAATCTCCTGAAGACAGTATCTGTATTGACAAGATCGGTTACAAAACTTGAATTGGTCAAATCCCCAAAATAAAAGGTGTCCCACAATCAAATGTCCCTAGCTGTATGTACGATTTACGCTGTATGTTGCGTATATACGATTTATGTACTACGTGCATCATTTCTCAGGAATTTAATTTTCAATTGGCAGAAAAAACTCTCGAAGGCATTGAGAAACCAATGACACACACTGATATCTATAACTTCATCTTGAAAAGACGAAACTGTTAGATTCAACGTACAATGTAGTAGATTACCGTTTTTTTTACGCACCATTTACAAATGGCCCAATTCAGAATCGATTGGTTCACGGATCACCAATTCATTTCTGTACACTTCAGACTTCATACTTAATTTGAAAGAACTTGTTGTAGATAAATGCAGCAACAACGGCAACAAATACAACAACGGTCGCCCCATTAAAGTACATGTTGGCACGGGCGCGGCACGCCTGTTCGCGGGCGCGGCACGCCTGTTTGCGGGCAAACGGCACTCCCTTGACCCAGTATGTGCCTGACTGGGGCACAACGTACATCATGGGCACATATTTTTCATCCGGCATGCTGTCTATCAATCCCTTCATAATCAAATTCATCAGTGATCCCGCCTCATCGTTAATGCTCTCCATGAGCTTTTCCTTCTGCTCATCCACCTCTGAACGCTTGGGTTGGAAGGGCTCCAATGCTTGCATGTACGCAATGTAAGTACGCTCCAGCTCGTTGACCTGCGCAAGCGACTTTGCGTTTTTGAGAGACGCCACGAGCCTGGCGTCTTCGTAGTTTGATCCCCCGGAAACAAACGCCTTGCAATTGCAAAATGCCTCGCGGGCTGAGACGACGTTGGCATCCGTCCAAGCGGTGTTTCCAGACTCCATATCTCTCCCGATACTCCTGATGGTCTTATGGTCTTCGCAGTTTTTGTTGTTATCGAATAAATTGGGAAATTCTTTATACCTCTATCTGGCAATCAAAGCGTAAATTTGATCGACAATGCGTTGCAACTGCTCGACATTGTTTTGGACGCTGCTACCAACGAAACTGTTTTTGTCGGACAAGAAAAAGACTGGGAGAAGAAGAAGCCCGAGCTTGAGGATGCGAAGAATTACAAGATAGATAAAAAATAAATAAAAAATAAATAACAGGAGGAAAGCGTGAGAGAAGAAGGGGGATGTCACGGCGGTAGCTTGTCGACTGTATCTGCTACATGCGATTCCCGGTGCGACCGTGATATTCGATACCGAGTTCAAGATTCTCAACGCGACCCATGCTACCTACATCGCTTCCGCGGAGAAGTTTCGTATCGAGAAGGAGGAGAAGGCCCGTCTCAAGAAAGAGAGAGAGGATAAGGTTCGTATCGAGAAGGAGGAGAAGGACCGTCTCAAATATATCGAGAAGGACCGTCTCAATAAAGAGAGAGTGGAGAAGTGTCTTATCGACCGAGAGAGGGTGGAGAAGTATCTTATCGATAAAGAGAGTTGTGTTTGTCCGGTTTGCAAAAAGACGTGCAAGACCCCAGATGGTGTAAGTAGACACTTGCTTGACAAACACATCAACATCTAATGTAAGCGCTAATCTGCTCTCACAATCGCAAGGCTTCATTCATTGCATGGAACTGTTGGGTCAAGGGAGACCGCTTCCATTTTGCAGGGATGCGGCGTGTTGTTGATGGGCTACAAAAACATGATGGTGTTCCACTGCAAAGTGGGTTGCTACCCCACTTAAAGGTGTACCCCGTACACTAAAGCTGTTTCTTTAAGTATTCCCGAGGCACCTGTTTATCGTTATGGGCCACCGCTACAGTGGAATGACCCTGAAACCCCGCCAACGTAAAAACAGCTAGTGGAAAAACCCATGACACCAGCTCTACGTGTTTGTACAATAGCACCCGCTGCGCTTGATTCACATGGCCTGTCCGGGCCATCCGCACTCTTCCTCAAAAGCGCGCCTCATCCAACAAGGCGTCGTCGTTTCCAGGGCTGACACGTCGTTGCCACCGTGGATCATCTAATGTTCAGATCGCATTCTGTCCTTCGAAACCCCTCGGATCGTTCCTGGTGTGCAAAACCCTTCGCACGGATTCCCGGAGCTGCCCTCCCCAACTGATCAGTCCGCCGCATAGAGCGGAGAGATGATGGCGAGGGAGGGCGTGGTGCCTCCTCTCTAAAAGTAAGCCTGGAGTCAGATCCCTGCGCATCAAGGTAAAGAAGGCGACGCCGCATGCACCCCACCCCATCACCACCAAAATTAGGTCGAAACGCAATCAACATCAGGGCCCTGTGGGCGGCGGCCAGCAGGCCACGCAGACGTTGCATACTATACTATGGACCCAGCGTTGGCTGGACGTGCGTTACGGCACGCCGAACGCCGTCCAACAGCAGGCTTGGGATGCAGCCAAGGCGGGACCGCAAGTGTTTGCAAGCTGCTTATGGACGCCCGCGGTGGCTGGCCATGCGTCCAGGCCCCGCGCGCACGCCTCAACACAGGGCCCATGTGTAAGGCGCCAGAGCAGGGCACGTATAACGTGGGCGACTACTAAGGACCCCCGACGTCCGTCGGCCACTCGTCCAGGGCCCGGGCGAACGATACAACAAGCAGGGCCCTTGGGCGGCGGCCAGCGCAGGCCACGTGACGTTTGCCAAGCTGCTGATGGACCTGGTTTGTGGCGGCCCCGGGTTCATGGCCGCGTGCGACTACGGCGACAGCTGGGCTGAGAATTGGCTTCCCAGAACGGACACGCGGACGTCGCAAGCTGCTGATGGATCCGCGGTGGCTGGATTGAGTTCATGGCCAGCGAATGCTTGCGCAACAGCCCCCTGGGCAATTGAGATTGGCTGCCCGACGGACACGCAGATGTGTGCAGACTACTAAATGGACCTCAACGCGCAGGTGGCCCGAGTTCCGGTCCTGGGCTAGCTACGGCGACAGCTGGGTCTGTTGCGCCGCCAGGGAGGCCATTCTGACGTCGCAAGCTGCTGAGGCTGCCCCCCGTGTCCCGGCACAGCTCAACGCCGCCGCCAAACAGCAGGGCCCCTGTGGGGTGGTCGGCCGCTGCAGCCTACACGACGTGTGGCAGACTACTAATGGACCCCCGTCGTGCAGGAGGCCACGAGTTCCGGGCCCGTGCTAACTCCGTCCGACAGCAGGCCTTTTGGAGGCTGCCAAGGCAGGCCACGCGGACGTGTGCACTACTAATTGGACCCCCGTGGTGGCGGCTACGAGTTCGGGCCCGCGCGAACGTCCGTCAACACAGGTTCCTGGGCGATGTGGCCAAGACATGCGACGTGGAATTCGCAGGTCGATGGATCTAGTAATGGGTGGAGGCAGGCAGGCCATGAGTTCACGAACGGGCGGTTCCCTCCTCCATCGTGATTGCGTGGTGTCCGCAAGGTTTCTACATAGCATTTTCAATCTTACGAAATGCCGTAGCGAAAGCATACTAAATATATTATAAATGGAGACAGACTCCCACCACAAGTTTGTCGCCTTGGCGTCTGCAAACAATGCCCCCCCCTGATTGGACTCTCATACACAAAGCAACCTTCATAATTATCAATCAAAGGATCTGGACAGCATAGCGAATTCAACTCGTTGGATCATTACAAACCACCAACGATTGGATACTTGACGTGTGTTTCTTTTGATGCCCTTTGACATTGTTTATTATTTGTCTATATCGTCCCCATTTGCCCCCCCTCAAATTTATATCTTCTATTTGCAATTTTTGTATTAGCCAAGGAGGGGTCAGTGCAGACTGTTCCATTGAATATTTTACATTACTGCACTTGTTTTTGGGGGGGCGGCACTGGATGAGAATCTTTGGAATCTATCCGATCTACAATTTAGTAAAGAATAATTTCATGTTTGAGACTAAAGAGTGAATATGGCTACTATTTCATTGTACCATTTGAATATAATGATAGTTTCGTTGGTTCGCGATGCCAGTGTGCTAGAGAGCACTGATTGGATAGAATGGATTAATCGTATATCCCGTATATACAATCATAAAATACACCCAAAGTCAGTTGATCGAGTCTCTTGCAAAATTCACATACCAGAGCTTGACGAGTTTGTCAAATCTCAACGGTGCGTGATGACAGAAAACAATAAAAAGAAAGCCAAACAGATTGCAGAAGTCGAAGCTAGGTACGCGCAATGGATACTAGACGTGATTCTGGAAACCAACGAGTTCATGGAGAAAGATTAGACAAGATCCAGCGTGAACTTGACGAGGCTCGCGAAAAAGGCAAAATGTGCACACGATGCATATGTTCAAAAAATGGCTCCGGAGTGGGATCGGGCGATTAGTTGTTTTGTGAAACAAAGGGAGACGGACAGACTTAAGTGGATGGGGTTGTAATGTTCAGCGGTCTGACAGACTGTGTGAAATTCATTAGAAATTGTTGGAGTTTAGGGTTTTTAATCCCCACAGCGGAGCGACCGAGCCACTCGTGGATGTAGCCGGTCTCCACATATGGACTGTGACAAAACAGGCAGAAAGCGTGAGAGAAGAAGGGGAATGTACGACATCGCCGTTAGAAAATTGGCGTTAAGAATGGTCGCTGACTTGGGTGTGTTAAAAACTTCTGTGTTACGAACATCAGCCGTTCTACTCTGTGGAGGTGGAAACGCTTTGGTGTAATTACACATAAGGTGTACCGTACACTCCAGAAAGTGTATCAGCAGGGAACTCCATTGATGTTTGCCATAGCAAATGGGAATTGTGCCATTGTAAGTTTCTTGATAAAAAATGATGCTTATTACAGTCGGAGACGCAATTTGTGGGACACCCTACCGGTGACCCTTGAACCCAATGGTAGATCAGCTAAAGGCGAGTACATATTTTTGCCCTTCATCTCTGTATTTCAGCTTTAAGCTGGCCCAAAGGATAACAGGCAAGCTGCTGACAAACCCAGGTGGGGTCGGTCGGTTTAGCGCTCACACTCGCCTCGATGGAACTGTGGTTTTGGGGGGAGGCGAGGGAACACAGAATGCCTCAGGTCGCTCTCTCCCGTCCATCCACGTTGTCAAAGCAGAAGAAGGTTCTTGGCAGCGTTCACGTCTCGGTTCCAGGTTGCACCACAGCGCACATTGGATGATGCGCTTTGACACTGTCTCTACAGTGCAGTACTTTGTGGACCTTGACGTTCTTCAACCAACCATCTTCTGCTCTCACAGTTATAGAACCCCTCGATTGGGACTCTTTTGCAAACATCCGCGCCAGACTACGCTGTCTGCCTTCATGGTTGACAATTGTTTAAAATGAGCTTGAAAGACGAGAAAAACGTAAGATTGCGAAATGTACAACGTTGAAATGCCATATTTTGTACAAAATGTGTTACCACAAGTCGGTCTTACAATTATAATTGTAAGAAATACAGGGAAGCGTACGGTTATAAGTCGGCAGGCGAATTCAGCTTTTCACTTACAATAAAAACGTAATTATAATTCATTTAATTTTCCTACTTTATAAAAAACGGCTATGTGTCAAACATCTGACGCCTCCTCCTCCCCCCCCCCTTCCCGTCCTCCTCTTCCTCTCCTCTCCTCCTCCATTTCCCCATCCCCATCTTCCCTCCTCCCGATCTTCCTCCTCCTCACAATTCTTCATTGGTCTCCATCCGGTTGCACATCCTCTGCCCTGGTTGTCCTTCTCATGGATGACAAGCTAGGAGCATCTTTGTGGTACTTTCTCTGGATCTTCATACCCTTGGTGGTTCGCAGCTAAATTGAAATGCGTCATGGGATATCGCCGTCCATGTTGCTTTTCCTCCTCCTAACCCCCACGGTCAATAGGCACAAGCTTGTGGTCCTTTCCAATCTTCTGGCCAAGTTGGGTATTGTGTTTCATTGTACACCAACTTCTGAGCCCCAGAGTGCACAAGGGCTTTACATACACACATTCCACTTCTTTTCTCCATTCACTGTTAGTGATTTGACCTCCACCACGTCCCATCCTCTCAATCCGCTAAGTCTCCATTTGTACCTTGAACCACACGACATGCCAACAACCAACAGTAGTGGCTCGTCGGCTATTCTTCTATCCGGCTTCGTCCCTTTGTAAGAATAATAAGTACAAAACAATCCTCCTCCCTGGCCTTTCCATATTAGTCTCCAAGTGGTGTGCACACGGTTCTTCTGACACCTCCAGGAATCTCAATGATTGCTTTTGCTAATAACCAGAAGGCGGTCTTAGGCGCATGACCCTTTCTACAGACCTGGTCAGAATCACGCATTTTTCGGGTTGCCCCGCTGACTCGCCCTTCTAACTCCGATGGGGAAGTCGACAAAATGTTGGTCTTCGGGTACTCCCCAGCAGACCGCAGTAAGCCTTCATCTCGGTTGGTGCTCCAATAACTCTTTCAAAGTTGGAAGAAACAGTCCAACATTATTGCGTGCTTCCAAGTTTCCACGAAGCTTCTCGGCAATCTGTTTGAAGGCTGGGCATGGGATGGGCCATCGCTGTGTTCATCCAGCTGATGCTGGTCATCGGCTTCTGGTTCTAGAAGGTCCCCGCTGCGTGTCGTAAACGGCCGACTCGCTACGGTCCTTGCCAGGTCGTCACCTGCGGGTTTGACAGGCACCCTCGGACCATGTGGCCTGCAAGGACGCGTCACCTCCGGCTGCTCGTTATGAATTGTCTTCCAGACATCTGCTGTCCCGTTTTGCCTCGAATTCTCAGCTCGTAAATCTTGAGTTCGTGGTGGGCTCTTCTCCCTTAAATATCTGTTCTGGTGTCTCTGCAGCAGGGAGGCGTTGTGGAGGAGTTACATAGGGTTCAGTTGTCATCTGTCCCACTGTCCTCTCCAATGATCCCTTGGACTTCTTGACTATTCTTGTCACTGCTTGACCCCTTTCCCCTGCTACTGTTGGTCCGGTGAATCCACATGTAGTGTGTATAGTCGTGCCCTTTAGGACACCATTATTAACTCGGACTTTACTCGGGAGCAGGCCATTTGCTCTTATATTTTTCGCTATCCTAGGTCCTAGGTCCAACTTTCTCTCCGCCTGTATCAGTTATTCGTATTGGCAGACCTGTAATGTAAAATCGCAATGTCCGCCGGCTTGACAGGGCACACATTGTATTCCTCCCGAGATAACGGACCCATTGTGGCAGACAGACATACACGCCTGTAGCATTTAATTTGTAAGATATCAGTATATCAGGACCTCTCCTCCACACCCGCCACGTCTCCGCTCCTGGGCCTTTCGTTTCTGAATGCTGTGGTACACGGCGATTAACTCCTTGACGGCTGGGGGCTAGTGCCTATTGAGCCGCCAGCCCAACTAAGCAACTACCGAACCCGTCACGCAAGCCGTTGCTCTAGGAGGACAGCGGCGAATGAATTGTTCCCCTATAGAGGGTCACGCCCGTCGTGCCCTTGTGTAAGGGCCCAGTCTCTGATAAGTTACCCACACAATGCCCATTTCAGCTGGGCCAGGGTGTGACACTTCCTCTGTTCTTTATCACTGACCCCGAGATCACAGCGTAACTTTGGTCACGATGCTATGTGTGTGTCCGTGGGGAGGGAGGACCTGACGTCCCTTCTACCCGCTTCATCCCACCCACCCCGCCTAGTATCCGACATGCCAGCGGTCTTGCTTGGTCCTTTGCCGCGTGTTCCATTTGCAAGCCGCCATACGGTGGAAGCTTGCCCCTTTCTCCGGACCTGGTTTGCAGGTTCGGAAATGTTGGAAGCATGATATAGTCAGATTGCTGGACTGCGAGAAGACTGGCAAAGCCCAATACACCAATTGACGCCTCTTTACCTGGGAGAATAATCCTGCGTCCCATAGTAGGGACACATGAAGTCAGCATATTCGCCTATTTTGTACGTAATACATTTAAGTTTTAAAAATCTCGGTGTCTGCTCCTTTTAATGTCGGTTAGGGCACGGGACATGTCTCCCCAGCAAACCCCTAGCTCTGATAGCTGTTCTATTTTCTTGTACTCCGCATGATGCGTTCTTGTCTTTAGAAAGTGCACCTCCTTGCGGTCCTTCTTTGTATGGAGAAGTGGCTGACTGCGGAAGATTTAGTTTCTTGTTGTCCATGGCCTCGCGGGACTGCGTGCAAGAAGAGCTTTGGATACTGTTCAGACAGTTTTTACGATGTCATACCTACGCCTGAACTGGTTTAGGATTGCTTTCCCCCTACTTTTTTCTCACCCCCGGGATATTGTCTGGATTACTCCTTATGACTTGTGTGTTGGAATACCAGGATTCGGGTACCGGAAATACCAGGATTGGGGGGAAGTAATGTGATACAGCCTATAGCTGTATCATAACGTGCCGGGCTTAGGTCCGACACACTCTAGAAGCTGGTGGGACCAGGCATCTGCCTGTCAAGCTAGCAGGTGTAGGAGGGACTTCAAGCGAATAGGGTCTTGGGTTTGTCTCATGCTCCCGATTATGATGGGGGACAGGACTGTGGTATTCCGCGTTTGTTTTCTCATTCATTCGCTCTTGGTTTGACATGCTCCCGATTATGATGGGTCAGGATGGGGTATTCCTGAGCTTGGTTTTCTCAATAGCGTCGTTCGTGGGTTTGACAATCTACCGATTATGACGGGAGATCTGGTATGCCGAGTCCAAAAAAAAAAAAAAAAAAAAAAAAGCCGATGTACATGTTTTCTGAATAATCGATCGTTGGGTTTTTGTCAGTGCTCCCGATTATGACGGGAGGATGTGTGTTATTCCGAATTGGGTTTCTCAATCATTCGCTCGTTGGGTTTGACAATTGCTCCGATTATATCGGAGGACTCTGTGTAATTACGAATTTGGTTTTCTCAATCATTGTTTTTTTTGTGTTGTGGCTCGTTGGGTTTGTCAATGCTCCGCTTATGATCGGGAGGACTGTGGGTATTCTGAGATGGTTGTTTCACTATTCGTCGTTGGGTTTGACCAATGCTACGCTTATGATCGGGAGGGACTATGGGTATGCCGGTACAAAAACAAAAAAAAAAAAAAAAACTGCCGAGTACATGTTTCTAATCATTCGCTTGTTGGGTTTGACACTTGCTTCGATATGCTCAGAGGAGTGTGGGGTATTCTGCAGTTTGGTTTTTCTCACTCATTCGTTCGTTGGGTTTGACATGCTCCATTATGATCGGAGGATATGGGGATGCCGGTACCCAACCAACAAAAAAAAAAAATGCCGAGCAGTACAGGTGTTCTGAATCGTTCGCTCGTTGGGTTGTCCAGTGCTCCGATTCTGATCGGGAGTTGTGGGTATTCTGCGTTTGGTTTTTCTCAATCATCGTTCGTTGGGTTTGACAATGCTCGATATGATCGGGAGGGACGAGCGGTATGCCGAGTACAAAAAAAAAAATAAAAAATGCCCCGAGTACATGTTTCTGATAATCATTGGTTCGTTGGGTTTGTCAGCTGCTCCGATATATCGGGAGGATGTGTGTATTCCGATTTGGTTTTCAATCATTCGCTTGTTGGGTTTGACAATGCTCCAGATTATGATAGGGGGACTATGGTATTCTGAGTTTGGGTTTTCCTCTAAATCGAATCTGATGTGTTTGGAATCGGAATCTGAGTCATTTGCTTTACCAAACCTCCTATTTGTCTTCCGCAGGGTCTACCTGAAAACATAGTGGAAGTAAAACTCCAATTGGCGGGCAGGATTTGGGATGCGCCGTCCATGACGAAGGACAAGGAGCGCAAGTGCCAAATGAACATCGAAGTGTTGTTGGTGGGACCAGAATGTCTTGTTACGGCTACGCACCTAACTGGTTTGAGGTTCGCGGCGAATGGCAGGCATTGTGCGGAGCAGATGCCATTCTGGTTGCCCTCACCCTTGCGAAGTCAAGACAGCCCAGTTGCTTGAAGTCACTAGCATGCGGAGGCCATGGTTAGGAGCCCTATTGATGGATACCAGTTAACATTCAGCTTGGGTTGGAGGTTGACAATGAGCCAGCAAGCCCTGTGGTCGGGTCGGCGAGGGCGAATTTATTGCGCGAGAGCTTGAGACATAGGGGCGTGGGGTTTGAGACCTGCGAAGGCAAGCTCAGGAGCGAGGTGTCGGACTGGTCAACACCTGCCGACATCGTTAACAGTCCACAAAAGAAGGGCACCTTCACCTGAACGCCGGTATGAGGGAGCAATCGAATGGACTGTACTGCTGCACCGTGGCTCAGGTAAATTTTCAAATCTGACAGGTACATTCCGCAAATGTTCACGATACGCTATGGTGGGATGCTACCACCGTTTCGAAACAACATTGTGTGTGACCGACTTGCCGCTTTCGAAAATTTCCGTATAGGTGATATTTGGCGTAACTCTTGCCAAATCTTTACAATTCCTACGGCTCCGCGAAGATAGTCAAGTGAAAGGCGCGGACCGAGGTCAGCTTCCTACAATGCAAACGAAGTAGGGTGATTCATCGATCGAAGGAAAAACAAGCGGGGACGGCGGGAAGGTGTGGGAAGAAACGCAGAGGAGAGGAAAGGGAGGAGCGAATGAGAGGAGAGAAAGCAAGAGCGGACACGGGGAACATGCGAACTGTGTCCGAAAAAATGTCTCTTGCTACCGGAATGTTTGATAGTGACTCAAGCAAAACTACTGGGCTGTCGTTGACTTCCGCTGAGGTGAGTTCGACCAGGATGCTCCGACATATGCCTGCATTCGCCGAGGAAACCTTCAACCAGTGAGCGGGGCCGTAGCCCGTATAGTTTATACATAGAAAGAAGTCTGGTCCACCAACAATCCATGACGACTTGACTTCGATGTTTCAGTGGGATGAGTGGGAAGCACTCCTTCTTGGCCATTCGGTGTTCTCATGACGGCCGCATCCCAAATCCTTCCCGTCCAATTGGTAGTTTTTACTTCAACGGGTGGCGCGGTAGACTGATCATTGTAGACCCTGCGGAAGACAAATAGGTTGGTAAAGCAAATGATTCAGATTCAGATTCAGATTCAAAATCAGATTCAGATATAGAGAAAAACCAAACTCAGAATACCAATAGTCCTCCCGATCATAATCGGGAGCATTGTCAAACCCAACGACCGAATGATTGAGAAAACCAAATTCGGAATATACACAGTCCTCCCGATCATAGATCGGAGCATGACCAACCCAACGAACGATATGAAGATTGAGAAAAAAAACTCGGAATACACACGTCCTTCCGATCATATCGGAGCACTGGACACAACCCAACGAGAGAACATGAAGGATTCAGAAAACATGTACTCGGCATAGCCCATAGTCCTCCTCGATCATTAATCGGGAGCATTGTCAAAAACACAACGGAGCGAGTATGACCCTCTGCAAGAAAGCTCGGGGAAGGAAGGGCGATTGGAAAGGAAGAAAGCACCTAAATTCGGCAATACAACAGTCCTCCCTATCATAATTCGGAGAGCACTAACAAACCCAACGAGGGAGAATTAGTGTTCAGAGGAAACATGTAGTCTGGTCATGGTTTTTTGGTATTATTTTTTGTAACCAGGCCAGATAGACGCGCCCACACCTAGAGTGCCATCCACGAGCCCATTAGATCGGGAGATTGTCAAACCAACGAGCGAATGATTGAGAATAACCAAATCTCGAGAATACCCACAGTCCTCCCGATGTCTAAATCGGGAGCGTTTCAAACCCAACGAACGAATGATTGGAGAAAAGACCAAAGCTCAGAATACCCACCAGTACTTACCCGATAATAATCGGGAGCCATTGTCAAACCCAAATCGATGAGCGAATTGGTGTGAAAAACACAAATTCGGAATACAACAGTCCTCCGAATTATATCGGGAGCTATGCCTGAGACAAACCCCACACGATGCCGATTAGCGCGGGACTGACAGGAAGTAACAGATGATTCACGACAAACACATGTAAATCGGCATGTTTTTTTTTTTTTTGTTTTTGTACTCGGCATACCTACATATTCACTCCGTCGATCATAATCGGGAGCATCGTCAAACCCACACTCGAGGAATGATTGAGATAATCAACTGTACTCGGCATACCCCAGATTTACTCCAGATCATACGGGGATTAGTCAAACCCAACGAGCGAATGATTGAGAATAATCAAATCAGAATACCCACAGTCTCCCGTCATAATCGGAGCATGGGCAAACCCCAACGAGCGAATGATTGAGAAAACCAAATCAGAATACCACAGTCTCCCGATCATAATCGGAGCATTGTCAAACCCAACGAGCGATGATGATACAACCAAAATTCGGGAATACACAGAGTCCTTCCCGTCATAATCGGAGCAATTGCAAACCGAACGAGCGAAGGATTGAGAAACCAAATTCGGAATACACACAGTCCTCCGTCATAATCGGGAGCACTGACAAACCCAACGAGCGAATGATTCAGAAACATGTAATAGTCATTTTTTTTTTTTTTTTTGTACTCAGCATCCCCATAGTCTTCGATCATAATCGGGAAGCGAGGCATAGTCAAACCCAACGACGATGATTGAGAAAACCAAACTCGCGAATTACCAAACAGTTCCGCTTGATTCATAATCGGGAGCATTGTCAAACCCAACGAGCGAATGATGATTGTTGTAGGTAGAGTTGTGTTGGGGTGAGGTATGTGGAAGTGTACAAATCCATGGACTGGAACGGGTACCAATGGAAAGGAAAAAAGGAAAACGGGTGGGGGGGGGCATACACTCGGAACTATAAACACAACATACAAGGAGAAGTCGAAGGGGGAAGCTGGGGGGCAGAGACCAAAATCGTCTATGGGGAAGAAGCGGTCAAAGAGAGGGGAGGGGCATGGTGACCCAACGGCACGGAAGACGGGATGCGTAATATATGTGAAATGCAAAAAACCAAGCCAGAATACCCACAGTCCTCCCAGATCATAATCGGGGCATTGTCAAATCACCCAACGAGCGAATGATTGATAAAACCACACTCAAATACCCACAGTCCTCCCTATCATAATCGGGAGCATGGGCAAACCCAACGAACGATGATTGAGAAAATCAAACTCCAGAATACCACGTCCTCCAACATAATCGGGGCATATTACAAACCCAACTATCGATGTTGAGAAACCAATTCGAATACACACAGTTCCCCTCCCGTCAGAACGTGAGCACTGACAAACCCAACGGCGATGATTCAGAAAACCATGTAATCGGCGTTTTTTTTGTTTTTTGTTTATCTTGTTTACTTTGGCATACCCATAGTCCTTCCCTATCAATAATCGGTACAAGCAATTGTCCAACCCAGAACGATGATTGAGAAAACCAAACTCAGAAACCCACAGTCCTCTTGATCATAATCGGGGCTTGTCAACCCAACGAGCGAATGATGAACAACCAAACTCGAATAACCCAACCACAGGCCCCTCCCGATCATAATCGGATCATTGTCAAACGCCAACGAGCGAATGATTGAGAAAACCACGCGGAAGATAACACAGTCCTCCCGATCATAAAAAAATCAAATCCAAAACCAGTCAAAGAAACTGGATCCAACCGAATGCCTATACGGAACAGCAAAAGGCTAAATTCTGCTGGGCCTATGACATTTTAGCAGTCATGCTATGCACGCCACAGGCCATCATTCACATTCTTTGCTTTACCTGTTGCAGTACGGGCCCCTAAATCAAACCTAGTAAATAGGTAGGTGGCCGAGGGGGCAAGAACACAGTAAAATAAAGAACTGCAGGTGTACAGATCCATATGTCATGTCATGTAAAGTACCAATCAAACATAACACCCCAGCCACCTCCCTGCAAAGATGAACCAATAAACAGAGGGCAACCTGTTGCAAGCATAACTTGTCAACACAGGCACCCAAGGCAGCTAATCTGGGCTAACAATGGCAGTCTATCCACTACAATGCAAATTCATACCAAACCATACGCTATGGACATCTGGAACTGTAGCTAAGGATGCCTCCATATTGTATGCCTACTGTCCGCCATTACTCGTGAAGCGTGCAGCGGGTAACAATCATGCAGTAGGCAGGCCTCAGGAGGTGCAGACTGCGGTTGAAGAGCTGTTCGCCACCGTCACTCACGGCCGCAGGTGCTGCCCGGCGCCGTGTCCTGGCTGGCTCTGCAGGAGCAGGCGGGTAACCGGGCCCCATGAGGCTAGGCCAGACCTATCAGTGCTCCGACGCCAGTGCTCCTGGCTATCTGCCCACATCCCCAGCGAAAGGTTGCTAGGCAGGACAGTGACAGTGAAAGTGCATTGCGCAGAAGGGTGCTGAGCATTGAAGCAACTCGGGGGTTATCCACAACCCACCCGGCGAATGCAGCCCATGCGCCAGCCAATGCGAT
The DNA here is from genome assembly GCA_013435795.1 of Chlamydomonas sp. ICE-L. Lineage (NCBI taxonomy): Eukaryota > Viridiplantae > Chlorophyta > Chlorophyceae > Chlamydomonadales > Chlamydomonadaceae > Chlamydomonas > Chlamydomonas sp. ICE-L. The sequence continues at coordinate 64,339 of JACBWV010000026.1, read as the reverse complement.
GCAGAAAGGAAGGGCAAAGCAGAGATCATCGCAGACAACGGGGTCTGTGCTGAGTGACCCACCTACCTAGCACGTGAAATGCATTGCCGCAAAGGGTGCGAGATTAGGTGCAACTCGGGAACATGAGGCCACCCGGTGCTCATGCAGATGCGCAGAAAGCAAGCAGTGATCGAAAGGCACAATTGGCAAGGCATGATTAAGCGAGGTGCAAGCGCAAGGCTTGAAAGAGGGAAGCGAACCAGGCATCGAAGCAACCATCCCTTCGACTTATCAAACAGTCTGTCCCTGCACTGCAGCAGCAAGGGGGGACCCCGGAAAAGGGGGGTCAATCACTGCAATCAAGGGGTCATGCAAAGGGGTCAAGCGCGCCAAGGGCATGAACCAAGGGGTCAGCTGCCAGAGAAGGTGCCTGGGCATGGCAATCAAAGCTACAGCTAAGGAGTGCATGCACAAGGGCGTCAGCTTGCCCGTTCCATTGAGAAGGACACCAAAGGCAGAGTGGCTGTGCAATAGGATGGAGACAATGTAGACATTGCCCTAAGGAGGCGAGAGGAGTTGAGGAGGGAAGATTTCTTGGGGACGGGGGGCTATGGAGGAGGACATGTACCTAGTCAGCGATGGTCAGGCTCTGTTGTGTTACCCAACAAGTTAGCATTGGCCCTCTTTCTACCACAAGTGAATCCTGTTCAACCAGCCAATCTAGAGTAGACAGTATTGATGGTAAGGTAGCACCCATGGTTAGTCCGTTAGACCCATACCAGTCAGCACTATCAAGTGAGATTATCACCATGGATTGTTGGTCAGCCAGTGCTCACAGTGCACTCATTAGCACGTGCACCACGTTTGCCACGTATGTGGTACCTAGTTGACTCTATCCCAACCACACATTTTGAGTTGATTTGAATGAGTCTAGGATGGCAGTTTGCAGTGTATATGGATAACCTTGATGTTATGGACATTAAGAGGCTATGAGTGTATGACAATTTCTTTTCCCTTTTATGAATAATACAGTCTGAGTTTTAGCGAGTGTATGAGCTCTGACGTTGTCCCTCATCAAGGTAATATAAATGTCTGAGTTGTGCGTTATACATAAGTGAGGTGACACATAAGTCCACAGATTTCGGCGTCCTGCAACTCACTACCCCCACGTATGCACTGCACGACTGTTGAGTTGTGAGTTTTGTGAGGCTTAAATATTGTATGAGCAATGCGTGCAAGACTTTCGTAAACAGCGTTCACTCTTCCTCTTGACCTGTCTCTACAATTGATTTGGTATTGGGAAATACTTCGAAGGAAATTTGGTTCCTCTCGCTCCAAAGAGAGCCCAAATCAATGTTACAATTGAAATATTGAAGGGTCAATAGCTCTTTCTTCTGAATACAAAAAAACAATCTTACAATAGTAAATTGTAAGATATTTTCGTAATAAATCACAAAAATCGCAAAATCAATTAATTGCGAAAAACGATCTTACAAAAGAAATGTAAGATATTTTCGTAAAATCACCAACAAAGCAAAATCAATTAATTTGCTGAAAACGATCTTACAATATATTCGTAGATTTCAAGTAAATAAAAAATCGTTAGGGAAGCAGGAACGCCCATTAAACTGCACTGGTGCGTTCCTGTATCAGACTTTATGCTTGTATAAGGAACCTGGTAAAGATGGCATTTTAACATGAGCATTCACCGTATTGTCGCCAGCCGACAGGCTGTGTGCTTACAGGGTTAAATACGTCCAAGACGCATTAAGTTGTCCCTCACAAACACATTCACTTTGTATACTTTGTGTGCAGATGGGTATTTAGCATATGCATTTGATGCATGAGGAGGGCGGCCATCTTGAGCCAGATGTATGTTATGAATGCCGCTCTGTCTAAAAAATAGTGTGTTTGTGTTGTGTGACAGGTTTACAGATCTTACTCCCAATATAGGTCGTGCGTGAGCCAGTATCTGCGCATCAACAAGTGCGATGTTGTTGTACCCCATGCAATGATTGTAGGGCTGGATTTGGATAGAATGGATTTGCGTTTTTGTTCTAGATTGTGACAATTTTTCTAAATTGAAGAAAATAGAATCTGCGTCACCGCTCGTGGTTGCTGGCTCTGGTCGCCATTCCGTACATCGAAAGTTTGGCCTGACTTTCTAAAAATGTCATCTCACCGCATGGGGTGTCGAGCACGGTGTGATACCGACGCGTATCTAACACAAATCCGATGTACATCTAACACAATTCTAATTCTGATGTATCCTAAACTGTCTGTATGTGGCGGAGAATCTTGGTTGTGCTCTCGGCGAGTGACCAGCACTTCCATTTGGGGGATAAACAACACCGGTCATCTCAAAAGGACCAGCATGGTTTCAAGCAGGCTTCTGCTTGACAAAACTGTTGGTTTCGAACGGGGAATGTTTTGACCCCCTTCTACCCTAAAACATGTATACACAAATTACACAATTTTAAGATCTATTAAAAAATAGTGTATAGGGACCTTGCCCCAAACAGGACCCCTTGTTAAAATAGAACCAGACAAAGTTTCGCCAATTTTCGTGTTTTTGTGTTTTCGTGTTTTGCATGCGCCGCCACCGCATCTCAAGCGGTACTACTCTTCATAAAAAACACATGTTTCAGGAGATTTGAGCTGCTGAATTGCTGATGGAGGGGCAGGAAGGGGTATGCAGGGGTATGCAGGAGTGTCCGTTATCGTTATCGATATTTTTCAGCTTTTAGTATGCTGGCCTATGTCCTAATGGCTATGTTACGATTCTTCTGGCCTTGTGCGATTTTCCTCTTGTCCCGTATGCCGTAGGTGGGTCCTTTGGGGTCGAAGTGGATTGTGTCTCGGATGCACTTCATGATCAGCTCGTGCGTGGTTTCCGTGGACACGTGGTCTTCCTGCAGGATGCGGTTGATTTCTTGTTTTTCTGGCGTTACTTGATTTTGGACTTGGCCGCCGTCAGGGTATCCGAAGCAAAGAGGAGGGGTGGAGAAGAAGTGGCCATTTATCTGAACGGCTGGATAGTGGATGGCTAATACTAAAGGTTTACGCTTTGCTTTAGTTTGCCAGGGGGGGGAAGAAGACCAGTTTCTTGACCCGCGCCCCCCCTCACACCGTGAGACGCTGAGTTCGTGTCCGGGATCGCCCCATGTTTCATCGAGTCTTGTTTGCAGAGTCTTTTGTTAATTTTCAAGTCTGGCGAAACATGATCACCGAGCAGAAGAGGGGAATTCATGGCCGCAGTGTTCTGCCTGGCAAGGCAGAGGAGTGAGGGGGAGTAGAGGGTGTTTTCATGGCGCGGGTTGAGACGGGGTGTCCTGGAAGGTCAAAGTAGGATCTGGGTTACACCCCGCACTCCATGCTTTCCCGCAGCTGTACACAATGAGGGGATACACTACTGACGTTTTTCGGTTGCACACGTAATTCCGCTGAATGTAGGCATGGCGTCTTTCGGGGTGAAGCTGCCTTCTCCAAGTCTACATCATCCCATGCATTTCCTCTACACGGCCTGCCTCCCTTGGGGAAATGGATGGGTGGGTGGATATTTAGTGTTGGACAACAACCGTTGGATGCGCCCCGTGTGAGAGCCTCGTCGTGAGAGCACTGTCCGGTACTCAAAAGAAGCCGTGCTGTATCAAGCAGGCTTCGCTTGACAACCCTAGTGGGGGTAGAGATCGCGGTATTACTAAAGCCTAATGTGGTACACAAGATCTTGTTCCTGTCAGAAATGCCTTTTTCAGTTTTCATGCACACCAGATAATAAGCCCATGGACTTAATTCTATATATATCACACCAAGCTCAGCTAGGCAGAGTCATAGATGACGGAGGGACCACACAAGAAGGCCTGCATTCGGCTGCAACACGTGTACAAACTGCTGAGCGAGCTCGATGAGGCAGGTGCGGGTGGCGCATGCGGCTGTGAAGCTTACGTTCTATTTAGCCCGGGGGCAGGCGGAGGATTCAACTCAACGAGAAATGTTTTCGACTGCCCCTCAATCCTTCACACCGCATTGCATGACAGACTTCAACAGAGAGGAGCGCAATGCTGTGATCACAATATCGACTTGGTGGCAATATCGGCATTCAACCAAGTGGCCATGCCGCTCTGGTGCAGGGAGGGATTGGAAGGCAGGCATGGTGTTGATCCATTGCGTCATGGAGTTGTACAATGATATTGGATTAATAGGGAATGGTACTACTTTGCCTCCTGGTATCACCGGATGATGAAGATGCTTAGGGTCCCCCCCCCCCTAAAAAGTCGATAAAAAATCGCAGAATTAAATTATCACTACTCAAGAGAAAGTCGTGTGTATCAAGCAGGCTTCTGCTTGACACCCTAGTGAATTTATGAAGGGAGGAGCGCGGGCACCGTGTAGCGGTGCAGAGGAATTTCATTTTAGCGGTTTCATTTAGTATTCCGTCGAGTGGCATTCAAGCCGCCGAATCTACAAAAGGACCTGTGGTCTTTCCTTCATTTCATATTTGCTTATTAATCGGTAAATAGATACTTGTTCAAGTGCAGTTTATGTTTACTGCAAATTCTAAGAAAGTGCAGCTCAGTTGAATGTAGTCCGAATATGTTAGCAAATTCTGAGGGCTTTTTCGATACTATGTGGAGACGTTTGACTCATGTTATTAATTGCATGCAAGAAATCATTTTCTTTGAACACCAGCAATCTCCCTGGTTCTCTAGTTGTTTGCATGTAAGGTAAATCAACTTTTATTTCGTTGAAGTCTTCACATATCTCCCTGTTCAGATCGACATGTATGTAGCAGTCTTGACGCGAAACAACTCTATCTATATCAGACACGGGGTGAGTGGATGCCTGAATAACCAAGCGACAAGCGTTCATCTTAGTTTTTCTTTTAGAATTATCATCGCCTTATGTTTTTTTGCCTGATTTACTTAAACCCATTAAGCAAAATAGTAGTGAATATTTTGCAACATTTATTTACTTGGCGGAGTGTAAGATTAAATTTACAAAAAAAACGGTCCATGCTTGTTTGTGCAGACCTGTTCAGACCGAATGGGGCTCGATCTGGCTATCCATGAAAATCGCTGTATTGATGTTAGCAAGAATGTTGTTTGAATTTTCTACTCATAATTTAGAGCCTCTTGAACGACTCGCTAGGTTGAGATATCAGCACTGCAGAATCACAATTCCGCTCCAGACCATGTTCCGCAACCAGTCAAAAATCCGCCGTGAGGCTGGAACACCCATTATTAGGCGTTATTATGCTCGTGTGTGTCGTCAGAATTTGGGATTCCCCTCATGTTGTAACTTGGCACCGTTTGTAGCAACCTAAAAATGCGGGATTTCTTTCACTCAATATAACACACCTGCCGTTCCTGCACCATGTTGCAAAACATTCGCAGTTGGACTTAGTTTGCATCGTACTTGATGCTCTGCATGTACGGGTCCTGTGTCGTCCACATCGCGATAGAGCGTGTCTGAGACTTCCATGCATCGTTGTCGCCATCATACTGCAACACCGGCACTTGCATCGATCGAAACTTTCGGTGGCTCACTGCTTGATGTGACTCCAGACATCTTGATAATCAACTCGTTGTTAGCTGCCATCAGACTTAAGGCCACAAATTCTTCCAACTCGACCACCTTATATTTCCTTTCGGGTGCATTGGCACCACACGATCATCATCCACCATGATGCCGTGATGCCAGATATGCCCAAACTTAGTAGTGTGCATGGCCGTTCAATGACCGTGCGTACCGCGATGTGGTCGCCAGCCTGTGCGAGCTTTGCCAACTTCAGTGGGTGGCACGGAAACCGTGCTCACCGGCGAAAGATTCAAACCCATTGTCCGTAGAAGTGGTTGACAAACATTCAGCTTTGCCTCAGCTTGCTCCATCTGCCAGACATACAATGTGCCACACAAAAATGTGTGAGTCAAAAATCGCATGGACTAAGGAAACGTTTTCGAGTCTCACTCGGAACACTTGTCTTCGATTGATTAAAGCCGCATTGTGTCGCGTCTTTCGCAACCTCATTCACGCTGGTCCGGTCCTCCAAGAAACCGCATGGTCTCAAGCAGAAGCCCTGCTTGAGAACACTATGGAATTCTGAAGGGGTGATCGCGGGTCCCGCGGAGCGGGACGTGGAATGAGCTTCTGACTCACTGACTGATCCATGTGGCACCATCAGCCAAGCAACAACCCAGCTGCGGCTTGGTGGTTCCGTATACAAATTCAAAAAGACCATCTGAACAACAAAAGGTAGGGAAGTAATACATAAAACTAAAATGGCACTACTTTCCTGCAGATACCAATGACCCATTTGAAAACAAAAGGAAGGCGGCACCTGTGTCGAGTCACTCACAAAGCGACTTCTCGCATCACATCAAGGCGGCACATGGGTCGAGTTCCACTCACAAAGCGATTCTGATCACATCCAGGCGGCACAATGGGTCGAGTTCACTCACCAGAGCGACCTCTCGCATCACATCAAGGCGGCACACATGGGTAGAGTCACTCATCAACGACCATCCGCATCACATCAAGGCGGCACATGTCGGTGCACAAAGATACCTCTCCATCAGGCGGGCACCTGTGTCGAGTCCCTAGTCAAGTCACATTGGGCGACCTCGGCGTCTCATCAGGCGGCACCTGTGTCGAATCACAAGCAACTTTCGCATACGGAGGTTTCGGGGGTGAAAAGTGGCTCAAGCAAGAGGGGTTGCAATCCGGGGCTGCGTAGAATGATCGATCTCGTGTCATCATCGGAGTACTATCTCCGCGCAAATGGCGGAACACTGTGACGCCTAGTCGCACTCCACTGCACAGGGGTGCGAAGGCCCCCCAAAATCAGATAGATGTACACAGGCCTGGTTGGGGGGGCTTAGTAGGCCCGACGTATTACACTCGTTTTAAGGAACGGCGACCACGTTCTCATCAAGGACGGCGGCATCTGTGCGGTCGAGTCGATTCAATGGCGACCTCTCGCATCAACGGCGGCACCTGTGTCGAGTCACAGAGCGAACCGACCTCGTCGCATCAGACGGCACCTGTCGAGTCGAGTCACAGAGCTACCTCTCGCATCACGCCGGCACATGTCAAGTCGAGTCACAGAGCGACCGACCTCTCGCATCACGACAGAACCTGTGTCGAGTCACATAACATGGCGACCTCTCGCATCAGGCGGCGGCACCTGTCGAGTCGAGTCACAGAGCGACTTTCGCATCAGGCGGCGGCACCTGTGTCGAGTCACAGAGCGACCGACCTCTCGCATCACGACGGAACGTGTGTCGAGTCACAGAGCGACCGACCTCTCGCATCATGGCGGCACCTGTCGAGTCGAGTCGAGTCACATCACACGGCGACCTCTCGCATCACGGCGGCACCTGTGTCAATACCTCGATACTGTAAGATATCACTCACAGATGACGGAAAACCCGGTAAAGTAATCGCAAACGATGATCACATGTCAGCAGAGGTCTGCTAGACAATAGATCTCGTATATCGATAGGGGAATCGCGGCCCCCACGGAGTGGGGCAGGGGAATTGAGCTGCAGAAACCTGTCAAGGCATCATCACACGCAAAACGGTGGAAAACTGTCGCATCCACACCGTCCGTCCGTCCATTCATGACACACGGTGGCGGATCATCGTCACTCATCGTCTCGTGGAAGTGGTGTAAACAACGCAGAAGACCCTGTAACGAACCTTATTCTCCTCTTCACAGCCAGCAAGACTAATTGGTGAATAGATACTTGTTCAAATGCAATTTATGTTTATTGCAAACATGAAGGAAGTGTAGTTCATTTGGATGTAGTCTGAAGATGTCAACAAATATGAGGGCTATTTCGATGCCACGTGGACATGTGTGACTCATGTTACAAATTGCATGCAAGAAACCACTTTCCTTAATTACCAACAATCTCCCTGGTTCTCCAGTTGTTCGCATGTGAGGCAGATAAATTTCTATGTCGTTGAAGTCTTCACAGATCTCATTGCTCAGACTCACAGGTATATTATAGCAGGCTTCACGTGAAACAACTCTATCCACATCAGCAACACGTTGAGTGGATGCTTGAATGACCATGAAACATTTGTCCATATTTTATTTTTCCTACAAAACGTTCTGACGTTATTCGAGCTATTATTGTAAATGGTTTGGCCTGATTTGTTTTTTCTCGCACGGTGTCTAGTTCGTTGTATGGATGGAGCTGTACAGTTTACAGTTGTTCTCAAATAAAGTGGGACACCCTTTATACAATTTGGCGAGAAGTCGGATTCATCTGATTAAGATCACCCAGATGTCTGTCTGAGTTTTTGGCACATTCATGCCAACCTGGATGGTGCTTGTCAATGGATGAGAACCACCGTACCACATTAAACAAGTGGCGGAGCCCCTTTCACATCTTCCCCACAGCGGAGCGACCGGGGGCGACCGGAGGGGAGCCCCCACAAAGGAGTCCGCGAGGAACCGAGCGGGTGGGCGACCGGAGGGGAGCCCACAGGTCACATCAACCAGCACACACACCACTGATTTACACACACACACACACACACACACACACGCGACGCCGCGGATGATAGATGCAGGCAGGCAGGGGAGGTTGTCTGTGCAGGGGAGGAGGGAGCAAGCAAGACGCCCGCCGTCAGGAGAACAAGAGACACATTAAAGCAACGACCTGCAAGTTCGATTATAAAGCGTGTCCCGATTTATTTGAGAACAGATTGAAGACTTGGACACTACGATAGGATGTATGGGTTGTGAAACCCACATCTTCATTGAAATGACCATTGTTCCAAATCTTGATGTACTAGCCATTAAAGCATTACCAACTAGAATTTGGGATTTATTAGACACACACGTACAACAATACATTTATCCGACAAGATTTTGTCGTGCAATTGCTTGCTTGCAACGTATAATAATTCGCCGTGCACGTAGGCGGATGGCATCATTTCTCCAAATGATAGAGGACCAAGCAACTAGTCATTGGACGTTGGCCCCTGAAGGAACCAAAGTGCATGCAACTGCAGAGGCATGGAAGCTCCTCTCCCATGGAGACCACATCGTCGTGATGGTTGGAGGTTGGCGCCATGGATATGTGCACCATGGCATTGTGCTCATGGAGTCCGGTCTGGACCAAGACCCAGATATAGCCCACTTCACTTCACCCGCATGAGACAGACGCATGCGCGATGCCCGACTGCAAATTGATACCTACATCAATTTTCTCGCACGCCACACAACGTACGGAATTGTGCCATATACTTCTCCAACTGACTTTGCTGACGAGCTTGTCCATCGTAAGCGTGCTGCCAACATAGCAAAGCTCATGGTGGAAACTCCAAGTATGGCTCTGCGCAAGTATGACTTGATTCACTGGAATTGTGAGTGTTTCGCATGGATTTGCAAGACAGGTGGCTTGAAGCACAACTCAGACCAGGTGTACCGAGTGTTGCGAGACATTTGTGATGATCTCCAAAAGGGCGACAAGTCCTTCTTGCTTCGAACGGCTTCTAGGTCATCTGGGTGCACAATATCATAGTCGCCGCAAATTAAGTGTTCGCTGTGAATACATTAGCATGGAATAACACGATAGGACTCTGGCTTATCTTGTTGGTCTGTAAGACCGGAGTAATGATTAAGAGGGACAGTCGGGGGCATTCGTATTTCATTGTAAATTCTTGGATTTATGAAAGACGAACTTCTGCAAAAGCATTTGCCAAGGATGTTTCAGTTGGGGTTTATCAGTTATCGGACCGAATCGGAAACGCGGATGAGGCAACGCGGACCCCGCGCGCCAAATAGACTACGTTTCGAAAAAATTGAAACGATTTTCTCCAGAACAACAACAACAACAACAACAACACACGTAATCGCCAAATTCGCTCACTGAAATACCTGAAATGTCTGGATCCACAACAACCACAACAACAACCTCTGACGCCCGCCGCATTTGCCGGATCCTAACTAAGGGCCGTGTATACTGCCACGATCACGACCACGTCAAGGACTCCTTCAAGGAGGAGTCCAATGCGTCTGAAGAGCCGATGACTGCTACAGTCGAAGACTACGATGCGCTCCTGCTCGAGCTCGAGAACTGTCGGATCAAGAATCAGACACTTATCAAGCATAACGATGAGCTAAAGCTCATCTCCGAGACTACCATGTATGAGAATATCCTGCTGAAGAGTCAGCTAGTTCCAGAGTTGTCCCCGTACCACTTTGGACACGACCTGCTCACCAGCCTCAATATGGCAGGGGTCGCCGCAGCACGGTAGTCTCGTGTGTTCATTCAAGCAGCTGGTCACATCTGAGGCAATTGAGTGCGTGGCGGCGAAGTTCAAAGGCACATTTGTGAGGTTGCTGAACATGTGCGAGGCCGAGGGGGCGCCTACAGCATGTGGGGAGCCTATGTGGCAGGATGGGCAAGGTACCAGGGACGCAGTAAGGCTGCGAGGTGCTCAGATGCAAGGGGGGGCAGGCGCGCCAAGCACCTACTACGGCATGACAGTGGCAGCCACGCAGCAGTTTGGCAAGACCACTGGTAACAGCCGGGGCAGCAAGTTCGGTGTCGCACTGGGGCGCATGTTTGATCAGGAGGTGCTGGTGACGTACGATGGGTTCGAGACGGCATTTGACAAGTATTGGAGTGGGACGCAAGTACGGATGACGCACGCTTTCCGGGGTGTGTTCGGGACGCCCGCTCTCCCGGTGGGTTCTTGTTGCATCACTAATGATGATGCGGGTTCTGAGTCTGAGTCTGATGTGGAGTTCTGAGTCTGAGGTGGAGATTGTGTGGGGAACGTTTTGACACCATCTGTGCTACTGCCAAAATAAAACGGGGGGCTAATGTTTTCATTTCGGCAGTGAAACACCTAGAGTTTTTTTAGATTTAGTGTACTGTATGTGCTGCCATTACAGGTCACCTTGATTGATGCGTTCAACATGGAGGAGGCGCGCTACACACTGCGGCGTGTCTCTTGATGAATGGATCGCTCTGCGTTAACATGTGTTGATTTCTTCACACACATGTGTACATGGACATCAGAGGCAACGGGGGGTAAATCCATAGTTGAGCAACTGTATCTGATATGGGATATTTATTGGCATCTCTGTAATCTATAAAGATCACCGTGATTGGAATGGAATCCTTGTATACCTTTTTCCGACGGTACCCAGCAAAATCATTGTATACCTTGTTCCGACGGTACCCATCAAAATCCCCTATTCGTCTATTCATCTCCACACACTCACCAAGGCGGCTTTCGCAGCCCCCCGTTCGTCCATTCATTCTCACACACGCACGGCATTCTTCAGTATTTATTTTTTGTTGAAATAATTGTTGTTACCGAGATGGAGAGTCTTTTCAGAGGTGTTCATGTGAACACGTTTAAAATAGGGATTGATGTGAGCCTCCGGAAGAATTCTCCAGTATTTATTTTTTGTTGAAATAATTGTTGTTCCCGAGATGGAGAGTCTTTTCAGAGGTGTTCATGTGAACACGTTTAAAATAGGGATTGATGTGAGCCTCCGGAAGAATTCTTCAGTATTTATTTGTTGTTGAAATAATTGTTGTTCCCGAGATGGAGAGGGGCAGAGGGATTCAGTTGCTGACTCGCGTCTTGTCATACCAGGGTTACATGTACATTGGCTGGGCAGTTGTGACTTCTGGGCATGAGAATGGCTCCGCTCTCATGCATGCCATGCAACAGCAGCTGGGACAAAGCAGGGACTGGCTGCGTCAACCTGTCCCGGAATTCAATGTCATTGACTGTATGCAGTGAATCATGTACATCACACCAATCATGTGTGCTCCAGAATCCTTCGAAAAATGGTTTGCAGGAGGGGAATTATACATCAATAAATGCCGTATATGTTGCCCAACGCAGGCCATCATGGTCAGCAGCCACTATGAATTGTTGGAGGTGGCAGACACTGCAACGACAGAGGAGATTCGGCTAGCATACCGGCAAGCAGCTCTGAAATGGCATCCGGACAAATGGGCAACAGCTCCTGACAGCCAACGGGATGCTGCTCAGGAGCGTTTCAAACTGTTGTGCGCGGCTTACGGAGCGTTGAGTGATCCTGACCGTGAAGCGTATGACCGCCAACACACGCCCCCGTTACAGCCAGCATCAATGGAGGATGCGTGGGTGGTGTTTTCCCGTGTTGTAATAGAGAGTGTAAAAGAGGAAATGCAGATATCGGATGATACGGCACCCACGGCGTTGAAGCTTATTGCTAGCCTGTTGCTGCCAGCAGAAGGGTTCTACTTCGGTGGGCTGTCTGGGGTGTTTGCCAGCAACGCCCTGAGCATTTTGTTGATCAACCCTCATGGATTGACAAACGTCTGGCGCAACATGACACCCGAGCAGAAGAGGGAATTTCAGGCAGCAGTGTTCTGCCTGGCAAGGCAGAGGAGTGAGGGGGCGTAGAGGTTGTTTTCATGGCGCGAGGGAGACGGGGTGTCCCTGGAAGGTTGCAACAGTTGCCTCGTTTGCTTTCACTGTAACGCTTGAGCTTCTTTCTCACAGGAACGCTTGAGCTTCTTTCTCACTGGAACACTTGGGCTTCTTTCTCACTGAAAGTCATCGGAGTGCACTGTAACACTTGAGCTTATCACTGGAACACTTGGGAGTTTCCGATGTGTCTTCTCAAGCAGAATTCTGCTTGACAAAAAACTGTTGGTTTCGAATGGGATATTAAAATACTTTTTCTACTTGTTATACCGGATTCGGCACGCCCCTACAGTCGGCGGAACAGAAAAATGAAACATCAAAAAAACGGTATAAGGCGGTGACAATCATATATTGTATGAGTGGATGGTCCTATAAAATGACCCGTCCAGCAAAGAAACCTCCTTACATGACGCATTGCACATCAACAAAGACCCCGTGTTCTTTTGGGCCATGGTACTGGGGAAGAGGCGATCGCTTAAGTGCGGCTGGTCCTTCAATGGACACTCTCGAAAGTACCGACAAAAGAACGATACGGAGTCTGCAGGATGGAGAGCCGTGATCTTAAAAAGAACCACGATATTCTCGTTAACATCCTGCAATTTGTTGATTCAAAATCGTATTGGTGTTCCACTGCCCCGTGGGTTGCTACACCATTAGGTTACACCGTAAGGTGTGCCGTACACGAGGCGGTTTCATTTTAGTATTCCGTCGACTGTACACGAAATCCTCAATATTACACCAACAGAGAGACCTCCTCGCGCATCAGGCGGCACCTGTGTCGAGTCACAGAGAGACCTATTCACCGGTCTGTAAGTGTAACTCTTGGGAGGTGAAGCGAAGGGACACGAAAAAGTCCAGCAAGCATCCATCAATCAAACGTCGGAAACGGTGATCACATGACATGACAAGCAGACTCTGCTTACCTCTGAGGTATGCTAGACAATGTTTTCGTATATCGATAGGGGAACGCGAGGGATACGGAGTGGGGCAGGGGAAATCAGCAGCATTCTCGCATCAGGCGGCACCTGTGTATAGTAGAGTCACAGAGCGACCGACCTCTCGCATCAGGCGGCACCTGTGTCGACTCACATCACAGAGCGACCGACCACTCTCATCACGGCGGCACAGGTGCCGCTATGGCCCTTCACATCAAAAAATAACGAAAGTAACAAAATTCAGGGAAACCTATCATTCTACATCACGGTTGTTCTCATCCTCAAGCAACCAAACCAACCTCAAAACTGCTTGTCAATGGATGAGAACCACCGTACCACATTAAACAAGTGGCGGAGCCCCTTTCACCTCTTCCCCACAGCGGAGCGACCGGGGGCGACCGGAGGGGAGCCCCCACAAAGGAGTCCGCGAGGAACCGAGCGGGTGGGCGACCGGAGGGGAGCCCACAGGTCACATCAACCAGCAGACACACTACTGATTTACACACACACACACACACACACGCGACGCGACGCCGCGGATGATAGATGCAGGCAGGCAGGAAGGGAGGTTGTCTGTGCAGGGGAGGAGGGAGCAAGACGCCGCCGTCAGGAGAACAAGAGACAACACGCACGCACGCACGCACGCATGGAACACACACGCACGCAAACAGACCGCATGCAAATTCACAGGGTTTTAGGTACATACAGGCATGACCAAATGTCTCGTCTCTAAGAAATATATGTATCAAAAAAAAGAGGTTTTACTAACTAAACTAACTAACTGACTGACTGACTGACTGAATGACTAAAGCTGCTGGCTGAGGGACAGGGAGCAAAGCTCAATTGAGAGATCTATAGCAGCGCGCTTCTTAGCGAGGTAAGACTCACGCTGGGAGGGAGTCTGGTTCATGCACGCGAGGTGCGAGCACTTGCCCGTGGTAAAGTGGGGGCCACCATTGCAGTCGCTCAAGAGAACCTGGCGACGGCTGCACGGGTTGCCGTGAATGGTGACGGCACTGCAGCCCAGGGTGGGGGAGTACCCCACGATGGTCAGATCGCCGTGTATGGAGCCAACAGGAAGCTCGTTCTTTAGAACGGACACCCCGCAACGACCAACACGACCGGAGGCCAAGGAGGAGGAGGGGGGGTCCGTTGAGAACGAGCCAGCAGGAGTAGCAGCAGCAGGAGCAGCAGCAGGAGCAGCGGTAGGAACAGCAGTAGGAACAGCATCAGGAACAGCAGAAGCAGAGCGTGAAGCGTTGGCGCGGGGGCGCTTATTCCCTCCGGAACCCTCATCAGACATGCAAACGTCGTCCTCTGGGAGGGAGACGGTGGCACTGGCAAGGGAAAGCACGGAGGAAGTAGCAGAATTGGTATCCGCAGCAGCGACGGCATCCGCAGCAGCGACGGCAATAGGGAGAAGCATGGCCTGTAGAGGCGTCTTCTCCCCTTTGGGATGATCTACGATAAACCTCTCGTGCGCCATCTTCATTGCGCCGACAGAGTCGGCGAGGCATGATGGAACGCCACTGGGGTTCATTGAAAGTATAGCGGCGCATATGCCCTTCAATTGAGGGACAGTGGCGTTGTGAGAAAGCTTCTTTCGGTCATTCTTTAGGACCACGTTGAAGATACTGGTAGTATCTACGAACAGGGTCATCTGGGCAGACATAGACATGTTGTTGGTGGTAGACATGTTGTTGGTGGTAGACAAGTTGTTGTTGTTGTTGTTGTTGGTGTTGTAGTTGGTGTTTTCAAAGGAACGAAAAATGCGTCAATTTTTTTTTAGCATGGAAAAACGGATGACGAAATTCAACAACAACAACACAGGTAATGCCGTTGGGGGGATGATGTCACAAACAGAGTAGAGTCAACAAGCGGCGGAGCATATTAATGAAGAACCTCTTTCACCGGGGGCGACCGCCGGAGGGGAGCCGAGCCCACCGTTCACATCAAGCACGAGCCACACTGGGCGGAAAATGTATCAGACTCATCGGAGGACACACGCAAACGGAGTACACAAGAGAATGGCACACACACGCAAACGGAGGAACACTGTCCATCAGACCGCATCATGCATCACGGCAGCACCTGTCGAGTCACATCACATCACATCACATCACAGGGCGACCTCTCGCATCACGGCGACACCTGTCGAGTCACATGTGTCACACGGCGACCTCTCGCATCACGGCAGCACCTGTCGAGTCACATGTGTCACACGGCGACCTCTCGCATCACGGCAGCACCTGTCAAGTCACATCACATCACATCACAGAGCGACCGACCTATCGCATCACGGCGGCACCTGTCGAGTCGAGTCGAGTCGAGTCACAGCACACTGTGATTTCGCAGACCCCGTCCGTACATTCATTATCACACACACATGCCGCGGCGGCTTGCGCATTATCCTCGGTGTCCACATGCCAAGGCGGCGGCTTATCCATGTACACCGATTCCAAACTCTTCCAGGAGCGCCTTGGAAAATTGCTGCTCATCCATGGGAGAGTTCAAAAGAGCGGCAAGAGCTCGAATGACAACATCCGTCCAAGTGGACTGCAACAGCAAGAGATAAACGAATGTTGTGTGTCATTTTCTAGCATGTTCTACGGCAAGTAGTGTGGCGTAACACATATCGTTCGGCTATCATCAGGCAAGCATGTACAAACCTTAGCCTCTCGATGCGACGCTCATATGCCGCTCTTGCAGCCGGGTGTTGTGCAAGCAAAGCATCTAGTTCAGCGTCGCCATCCATGACCTGCAATAAAGAACATGAATGGATACTTTTTATACCCCCATGCAGTCAAAGCCATCGGAAAACATCCATGCAGCCTCTTTGCCACCACATGAAGTCCCATGCTGCGTGATGTCATCCCCAAAACGAGTGTAAACAACTTTTTCCAAAAACACGAGTGTATTATTAATTCACGGTCTCCCTCTTTCTTCATGGCGAGTCAGTAGCAGAATCACTGTGCACACCACCACCCAGTGACAACACCCCAACGTTGCCAAAAAGCAACGATCTGCAAGTTCGATTATAAAGGGTGTCCCACTTTATTTGAGAATGACTGTATAGAATGACAGATTACGCTTCGGACATCACTGTGTCGGGTACGTCCGACTTGATTTGCACTGGGGTCCAAGATGTTCATCTTGATACAATTGAAAAGCAAAAAACATTGGAATTGGCCCGACTCATGAGAGGCCTCGTGCCTGAATGGGGTAGTGATTACATCGAACGATACATTCCTAACGAGCTCCAGTGCCAGTTGCACAACAAGAGAACATGGATGGATGAAGATGGATTCTGGTGGGGATTTGACAAAGTCTGTGCTAGGAAGTATAAGCAGACTAACGTCATTATTCTTGCTACGAAGCATCACGGACTTGGGACATATGAACATAAAGTACTGGTCACTCTAAATAGTTCGGTACAAGTGGTGTGGGAAGACGATTTATCGTGATCAACACAATGTTCACTTGATACAGTAGTTCTCAAATAAAGTGGGACACACCTTATAATCATCCAGACTGCAGATCGTTGCTTTTGGGCAACGTTGGGGGGTGCAGCAGGTTGAAGAGGTTCTCGAAGATATTCCGAGTAGCCTCTTTGGTAAACCGTTCAACCGTCTGTGTCCCCATATCACCAATGAGGAACTTCTCGGCGCGTCTCGGCGAAACGCGAGAGGTCGCTCTCTCCCAAAGACTTGGTGGAGTGTAAGCATCAGGATGTTCCTGGAAGCGTTCACATCGCGGTCCCAAGTCTTCCTGCAGTGGAGCCTACCACCGCTCTGTTAGCGTGGCGCTCCGCTTTGACTGCTTTTGCAGTGGAGAATCTTGTGAATCCGCTTGCGTCCTTCTGTACATTCCCATATATGTAGCGCTATGCTACCAGCAATCGTGCAGAGAATCCACCTACTTTAGATGCTTTACCACGACCTTTTTTTTTGCCCGACTACCTCCTACTTTTTGATATGACTTTTTGTTCGCACCACCAGTTTGATTTGCGTTAGCTAATGCATCATCTATACGTTTTGTTTCTGTTGCAGTTTGATTTGCCCTCCTTTGTCTCCTAGCTCTTGCAATTTGTTCAAATTGTTGGCTAATTCTATTATCACGTTCTTTACGTTCTGTTTCTGTGTTTTTTGAAAGAAACGCAAACATTTCATTATACAAAGATAAAAAAATCAACGCATCTGAAAAAACCCAGTTGAATTTCTGAAGGGGGAGACGGGCACCGCAGAGCGATTCAGTGCAGAGGGATTCAGTTGTTACAGAATGCCGGATGATTAGCATAGGGGTCGTTCGCCATCCTGTTTGGTTGAATCTGGGTCGGACAACTCATGCATGTTGGGGAAGGGGATTCCGTATTGTTTGCAAAGATCCTCATTGAGACGCCTGTCATGATCGTTCAGGGAAGTCCATTGCTCGACAGTCATGCTTGACAGTTCGTACCTCAGTTGCTTCTCAAGTGCTTCTGCGCGCTCAGTCTCAATCTTCAGTCGAGCAGCAACTGCCTTATTTCGAGCGCGCTCAGTCTCAAGATCAATCTCCAGACTATTCACTCGAGCAGCATCTGCCTTCTTTCGAGAGTGCTCAATCTCCAGACTATTCACTCGAGCAGAATCTTCCTTAATTCGAGCGCGCTCAGTCTCAAGCTCAATCTTCAGTCGAGCAGCAACTGCCTTATTTCGAGCGCTCTCAGTCTTCAGTCGAACTATGTAAATAAGAGCTAAGGTAGCGATGCAGATAAGTAGTAGAGACTTGTCAATCATTGTTTATAAATTCTGATGATTGTTTCTTAAGTACAGTCAACGGAATACTACAATGAAACCGCTTCGTGTACGGCACACCTTACGGTGTAAGCTAATGGTGTAGAAATCCACGGGGCAGTGGAACACCAATACGATTTTGAATCAACAAATTGCAAGATGTTAACGAGAATATCGTGGTTCTTTTTTAGATCACGGCTCTCCATCCTGCAGACTCCGTATCGTTCTTTTGTCGGTACTTTCGAGAAGGACCAGCCGCACTTAAGCGATCGACTCTTCCCCGTACCGTGGCCCAAAAGAACACGGGGTCTTTGTTGATGTGCAATGCGTCATGAAGTGCAATGCAATCAGAGTGACGTACAATATGCCCGGATGTGTAATAAGAAATTCATAGGTTCGAGGATATACGGGTAGCTTAAATTCAACGGCAAAATCACACCACCTGACCATGTACTCACATGTCGATAGGAGCCACGCTATGATTTCCAGGAACTGCATAAATCTCCACAAGGCGAGCAGTAATGCCGCACGCAGCGTTGAACGCAGGGATTAGGAGGTCGTGCACCACAGGACCGCTGAGTGGCTTGCTATTGAGGCTGTCCTTAGACTCAGGTATACCTGGGTCACCGCCGAGGACGAGCTGGAAGTCGAGTAGAGTGTGTAGCCTGCCTCGCGAGAACTCTGGTGGTAGCGGTTAGTAAGGAAAGTAGTGTTTCCAAAAATTTATGACAGTCCACAAGCTTGCCTGCACACTCTGCTCTTCAAAGTAAAACGAACGCAATCCGTTGACCCCTGCCTGTATGTTGCGAAGCGTTGCATCCTGGAACATGGTTCCCTGAAAGGACACAGATCTCGTGGGAGCTGCAGGCCCCCCTTTGTCTCTGGATTGCTGCATCTCTGCGATCACGCAGCCGTCCAAAATGCCGCCCAGGAACATGGATGCCATAGTGAGCTCTCGTGCTACTGTGTCTTGAAAAATTGTCCAATCCAAGTCATGATGATCTTCCAGTGCATTCTTGACATAGAGTAGGCTCGGGCGAATGGACGCTAAGCCACTGCACAGGGCTCGAATATGCATGACCTTGCCCGGTAGGTTGAGTGCTACCTCTGAAGCCCCGTCCTGTAAAGGTGGAGCATACGTGCACCGGCAGCGACTGTAACAAGGACATGAGGATCCCCTTGTAAACATGGTGGCAAGTCGTATTGAAGGTTAGATGCCTGTTTTTTTATATGCATGTAGACGCGACTCACCACACGTGGGTGGCATGGTGTTGTTGTACCTGAAGAGTTGGCAAAGATGAGCTCGGGTTCGATAAAGACTGAAAGCAGTAGCAGCAGGTTCGAAAGGTTGCAACATGCATGCAGCCAACTACTCACGTGCGCCGTGGAAACCACCACCCACTCGCCTGCTCCTCGTGTGATTCGAACATGCGCCTCCAACTCCAGCTCCCCTTCGTTTTTTGGGGCGGACCTGCGGACCCGGATTCCCTACACTCGAGATGAGACATTCGACTGACGACGCCTCTAAGGAAAGCAGAAGCCAACATATTCCTGAGAAGCTTCGAGAGCAGACCTACGAATTGGCTTGCGAGTTTCGCACAGTTCACTCGCGATTCAATTGTTGTTGTTGACATCAAGTGGTGTGATACGGTTCTCATCCAAGTGTTGGCAACATATATCACTTGACAAGCATGAGGTTGATTGCTTGAAATTTTTCATGTCATAGCACGCATGGTTCTTTCTCATCAGCACACCATACATCGGAAATCCCTTGTGAATGTAAGCCTCGTATACTAGCCCCACGATACTTGTTGTCTTATCCAAGTCGTTGTGCGTTGTTGGGTTGTCTATTGTTACAATGGACCCTACAGTGTACGTGGGATTCTGGTAAGGTAAGTAATCCATGTCTGAATATCGTGTTTTGAAATGTACAATATAAAACCCTAAACAATTATGAGCATGGCAAACGCGAAGGAGTGCTCCGACTCCAAAGTAGTTGCCGCTTACTGATTTCATTGGGATTTGATACCCCTATGGAGAATTCATTGTCTTTCTTACTACATGTCCCCCGGACCCCCGGATGTGTAATAAGAAATTCATAGGTTCGAGGATATACGGGTAGCTTAAATTCAACGGCTCATGCCTTGGCCTTTCCTTTACCATTCGCACCCCCCCTCCCCCCCACACTCCCTCTACCCCCGGAGCCCCGTCCCGCACTGCCCTTCCCCTTGGCTGGAGCCTTGTCAGACTTTAAGTCCATCGTCATGCCTCTCTTGCTCAGCTTGGCACTTAGCAGCTGGGCTTTGGCTGCCGCTACCATCTCGTCGCCCTCATCTGCGTCCTCGTCTTCATCTGCAACGCCTGCACTAGGCTTCTCAAACCCGGACTCGTCCTCATCGTCATCCGCTCCGTCGTCTGCTCCGGCAGCGCCCTTCTTACCCTTTTTGCCCTTGAGAGGTGCGGCGAGCATTGCACCGCACTTTGCCTGCAGGCCTTGTTGGTTGAAGCTCCTGGTAAAGGCGCTCTTAATCTTTGTAGGGACATCCTTCATGGGGTCCTCTCCCCAATCGGCCTTGGTCTTGAACTTGGTCACGTCAATCACGTAGTCAAACATTTCCCGGGAGACGCAGTAGTCCTGCATCAGGGCAACACTCTGCTGGATGCCACCACTCTCTCCATCAGTCACTAGTGGACGCGTCAGTAGGGTGCGCATGGCTGATAGGTACTCTAACCGCACGGGAGATCTGCTAGAAGCCATGTGGCCGCTGGAAGCCATGGTGGTGGTGAGTTCTCCCAGCAAGCGTTTTTGCTTGTTTGAGGTTGAGAAGTTGCCCAGCCATGAGGTGAAGCGAGAGTAGTTGTCGCCTGGCCAGAAGGCGTCCCTCCCGCCGCGCATGTACGCCCCCGGCACAAGGCATGCAAGCGTGTTGAAGGCAGGCATAAGACTCCAGTTCATGTAGCGCCGCACAGACGTGTTGATCACATCTCCTGCAGATATGGCCTCAGCTGACTTCGCCACTGCCCTCATCCGCTGCTCCTCAGTTCCTGCGATGACTGGGCGGTGGTTAAGGTAGTTCTCCTGGATCAACAGGGGGACGATGTCGTCCACCATAGCTAGGTTCAGCCGATCTTGAATGCTCATGCTTGAGCTGGCAGGCTCTAGCAACTTTCTTGCACACTCGAAAGGAGACAGGTCACTGTCCTTGTCGCATGCCTGGCTGCCCTTAACGTCATCGTAGGACAGGGTGGTGCGACTAAGACGGACCATTTGCAGCTGTCCTAGGATAGAGCGTAGGTCGGCTTTGGGCTCCCTTGGCCAGGGCCTCCATGGTGGCATCATTGACAGTCAGCCCCTCCTTGCGGCAGATCTCCATCATCCTTATCTTGACTTGCTGTGGGGTGGGTGACCTGAAGTCAAGCTCCACACAGTAGTTCCGCAAGCTTTTCAACTTCTGGTTCCACTTGTCGTTGCAGATGCAGATAATGGGCACCTTTGAGGACTTGATCGTCTGGATCAGGTCTTGCACACCACCACGGTCACCACCAGACATCCCATCAACCTCATCCATGATCAGCAGCTGCTTCTTCATCTTCCCATCAGCTCCCACCAACAGAGATCGATTGGTTGCCATCTCCTTGATCATGTTGGCCGACTTCCCTCCCATGCCAGCTGAGATCTTTGAATCCGACTTGTTGCGGGTGTCACTGGCATTCATCTCCACAATCTCAAAGTTACACTCCTTGGCCAAGATATGGGCGGCAGAGGTTTTGCCGATTCCCGGAGGACCACTGAGCAGCACCGCCTTCTTGGACATTACCTTAGGATTCTGCCGGCTGCCAGAAGGGGCCTGTGGTTGCTGACCACGCAGATTTACACCCTCCCAGTTGCTGAGCCACATCCTGAGGGTGGCAATCAGCGTGTTGTTGCCCACCAGCTCTCTAGTGTTTGTTGGCTTGTACTTGTCCACCCACAGTTGGTAGCCGGCATTACCTGAAGGAGCCTGGACACCAAATACTACTTTGTCATGATCGTTCAGGGAATTCCATTGATCGGCAGTCATGCTTGACAGTTCGTACCTCAGTTGCTTCTCAAGTGCTTCTGCGCGCTCAGTCTCAATCTTCATTTATGCCTTATTTCGAGCGCTCAAGCTCAATCTTCAGTCGAGCAGCATCTGCCTTATTTCGAGCGCTCTCAGTCTCAAGCTCAATCTTCAGTCGAGGAGCATCTGCCTTCTTTCGAGCGCGCTCAGTCTCAAGCTCAATCTCCAGACTATTCACTCGAGCAGCATTTGCCTTATTTAGAGAGTGCTCAGTCTCAAGCTCAATCTTCAGTCGAGCAGCATCTGCCTTATTTCGAGCGCTCTCAGTCTCAAGCTCAATCTTCAGTCGAGCAGCATCTGCCTTCTTTCGAGCGCGCTCAGTCTCTTATCGCGACCAGTTGGCGGTGAGGGTGTACTGCACACGTAAAAAAAATACAAGAAAAACACAGGAGGGGTGGCTTAGCCCCCTCTCTTGTCGACAACAAATCGATCAAGCGGTACCCAGAGGTACGAGGATTGCGATTCTCTCCAGAAACCAGCACTTACTCGGACCGGGACCGCTTTTCTGCTCTCACAATCGCAAGGCTGCACTGCATGGAACTGTTGGGTCAAGGGAGACCGCTTCCATTTTGCAGGGATGCGTGTTGTTGATGGGCTACAAAAAAACATGATGGTGTTCCACTGCAATGTGGGTTGCTACACCATAAGGTTACACCATAAGGTGTACCGTACACTCCAGAAAGCGGTTTCATTTTAGTATTCCGTCGAGTGTACTGTATCAAGCATTAAAGGGCATTGGATAACTTCAATATGTATGCAGTTGAAGAAATGGATGCAATCCTTAGTACTACGACATTCAAAAGCCGCATCATGGGCACTTCAGTCAACGTCAGCTTGACAATAAGGAATACCCATGAGGCCACCATGGAGTTCACCCTCTTCGGTGCCGCTTACACATTCGCTGTTACGAGGTGGAGCAGAAAGGGTTTGTCGTCCTTTCTGCTTCTCTTCTTTACTTACAAGTGCCGAGAAGCAGCTGACTTCGGTTCTCTCACGGTGGATGACAACGGTGTTCCTACCTTCAATATGACCACTGCCCAGAAGGTCAATGCTGTGATCCAAGGTGCCAAGGATGTCATGGCATGCGTAGACGAGATTGGTACTCGGCACCAGCGGTCAGTGCTCGACTATGCCGTCTGGTACCGGGAGAAGCACACCTGCTGGGACACCTACGAGAACTACATCACCATGCTGGCATGCAACTGCATCGTCCACACAGATTTCTTGGCTCCGGGTGTCACATGGGAGTTGGTGACATTTGGCAAGGTCAACCGTTGAATTTGAGCTACCCGTATATCCTCAAACCTATGAATTTCTTATTAAAGAAATTTATTGGGTTTAGGGTTTAGTTTGTATGAAAAGAACCTCACCTGGATGTTATTAGCCCGAGGTGTCCGTGGCAAGGACATATGCCAATGTGTATCGGTGTGCGTGCTGGCGACAGAGATTCACAATGGGGGAGCCAAGCTGCGCGAAGAGCTGGGGGAATTTGTTCGAAACAATGCTGATGCGCTGGTGCTGGTCGTGCAACTGTATAAGAGCGGGCGACTTCTACAGTATTCATGCAAGTGTTGGGTGAGTTCAATTGAAAACTCATAAATTGTAATTTATTGAGTGTACATAAATTGTGAGCGAATTACATGGCCTGCGTTCGACGTAAATACGGAATCCCTTGCCAACCATATTCCAATAAATGTCCCAGCCATCTTGCTCACATTCCAACCTGTGCAGTTGACAGCATCGCTTACTTGGAAAGACTGGTAAAGGCGAAAAAAAATTGGAGGCCCAGGTTGACGTCATGTCAGCCCAAGCTGTACAGGATGCAGCCAGGATGGACCATCTGGCATCTCACTCCAATGTCATGGCATCTTACTCCAATGTCATGTCAGCCCAAGCTGTACAGGATGCAGCCAGGATGGACCATCTGGCATCTCACTCCAATGTCATGGCATCTTACTCCAATGTCATGTCAGCCCAAGCTGTACAGGATGCAGACAGGATGGACCATCTGGCATCTCACTCCAATGTCATGGCAGCCCAAGCTGTACAGGATGCAGCCAGGATGGATCATCTGGCATCTCACTCCAATGTCATGGCATCTTACTCCAATGTCATGTCAGCCCAAGCTGTACAGGATGCAGCCAGGATGGACCATCTGGCATCTCACTCCAATGTCATGTCAGCCCAAGCTGTACAGGATGCAGCCAAGACCAACTGTCTGGAGGCCCGGGTCAGCCAGTTGGCAGCGCAGCTCGCTAGGTTTCCGCACAACCCGTGTATGCATTTCTACGGCGATGGCAACATCACCCCGCCTTGAGATTATCTCCCTTTGGGGCATGCCACGGTGACTTGCGCATACTCATTCTCACACGTGAATTCAAGCAGAGCAGACTCCTGCTCGACAACCTACCCATATAAATACTGAACAACGCACACATGAAGTCCGCATTTCGAAAACAAATAATTATACGCAGCAATTTAAGCCAAAGTCGGCGTGGAGGGAAGCTCAGTATTGAGCAAGTAGATAATGTCGTACATCTCACAGGGAAGCTCGGGACTCAAGTCGTCGAATGCAGCATTCAGATTCTTGGACAGATCGTCCATCCACTTGTGATCAGCCTCGGTCATGCGCGCATCGCGCAAGGAGTTGGCCTTGCCGGGATGCAGCCGCATGGCCATCATCCTCTGTTCACTCCTATTCCAACCGGCATTTAACCAGGTGTCAATGGCGACGTCAGACAACCAGTACTTCCACCAGCTGGTGGACATGGTCGCCCGGGTAGGCCCTTTTGCGAGGAACGTTTCTAAGATCCCGGTCCTCTCCAGTAGCCCGGATACGTCTTCAAACGTGTGGGCCGGCTGATATATATCGGCCTCGGGATCGGACTGGGCCTTGGTCTCGGGCTCGGTCTCGGGCTCGGGCTCGTCGTCGTCCGACTCGGGCTCGGGCTCGTCGTCGGACTCGGACATGGCCTGGGCCTCATCGTCGGACATGGCCTGGGCCTCGTCGTCCGACTCGTCGTCGGACATGGCCTGGGCCTCGTCGTCGGACTCGGACATGGCCTGGGACTCGTCGTCGGACTCATTATCAGAAGATACCAAGGATACAATGCACGGCTCAAGTGTGTTCAGAACGCAGTTGCGGATTTGTGCAACGTAGTCGCGAACAATGTCTTCATCGTCCCTTGATAGGTCGATGATGCATGGTTCTGACCCGTTAACGAAAGTAAAAGACATGATTGATTACCGGTTGAGAAATGATAAATAGCGGCAAAGTGGAAGTATAATATGTGTGTGTCTTTACAGCTCGAGCGAAACATTTCAATTTCTTTTCACAAGCACTACGATGAGAACTACAAGGACGGGCGCATTAATATCGCGCCCCGCCAAGGGAACGCGGCGGCTTGCGCATCCTACTCGTCCATCCTCACACTCTGGTGCATGGCATGCAGCCCCTCTTTCACATGGATGCAGGGATTTGCATACTTTTGTGTGTAAATTGCAGCCTTGGGCTATTGTGTGTGCTCTGCCTTCGCATCGTGAAGCCCCCATAAGTTGTGTGCTCTTTTTTGCATACAGATCAGAGATGGTCACGCTGATCTTGTTCATGGTTGTCATCGGGATGGGACAAGGATGCACCGCCATGGATGACCGTGCCCCTCAGGTGAACTTCAAACATTTCAAGGGACCGTTGAAAGTTGGCTTCTGGTTGGAATGCGGCGGGGTTCAACCTTTGAATGTGCTTGATCGCATCTGTCATCGTTATGCATCTTTCCCACATCAGATAAGCAGCAACAACTGTTGCAGACCGTTGTCTTCCCAACCGACAATGCACAAGCACGGCATTGTTTTGACTTAACACTCCATGCATAACCTCAACAATATATGTTAGATGGGATGTGAGTTTCGTGACCTCTTTTTGCCTGCAGTTGTCTTCAACAGCAACCTTAATGTATGTTGTGTTGGGGTTCCTTGGTTTTATGTACGGTGTGTGGTTTGTGCAGTTCACAACAAGCAATTGTGCTCCAATAACTGATAATCTACAGTCGGCGGAACAGTAAAATGAAACATCAAAAAAACGGTATAAGGCGGTGACAATCATATATTGTATGAGTGGATGGTCCTATAAAATGACCCGTCCAGCAAAGAAACCTCCTTACATGACGCATTGCACATCAACAAAGACCCCGTGTTCTTTTGGGCCACGGTACTGGGGAAGAGGCGATCGCTTAAGTGCGGCTGGTCCTTCAATGGACACTCTCGAAAGTACTGACAAAAGAACGATACGGAGTCTGCAGGATGGAGAGCCGTGATCTAAAAAAGAACCACGATATTCTCGTTAACATCCTGCAATTTGTTGATTCAAAATCGTATTGGTGTTCCACTGCCCCGTGGGTTGCTACACCATTAGGTTACACGGTAAGGTGTGCCGTACACGAGGCGGTTTCATTTTAGTATTCCGTCGACTGTAGCCCTACAAACCTTCCGTATGTCAATGTATGATTGGGGGGGGCGTTTGACGGATCTATACATATGTGACACATGTAACGCTTACATGAAAGGCACGTTGCTGGGATTCGACATACCACAACTTCATAGGTTGGAGGATCAGGAAATTGCATTTTTGCCACTTATTTTTGTTGTTGTTGTTTAGGGTTGTTATTGTTGTTGTTGTTTAGGGTTGTTGTTGTTGTTGTTGTTGTTGTTGACATGGTTTCCTTATGCTAACCCTCAGTGCGTCAGGGGCACACAGTTTCGAACATTTTTCTGATGTTCGTAAACACAGAAGTTTTTAACACACCCAAGTCAGCGACCATTCTTAACGCCAATTTTCTAACGGCGATGTCGTACATTTATTTCCATCTGATATATGTTTCATTTTACTGTTCCGCCGACTGTAGGGTTTACAAAATTGAAACCATTTCCATCTGAGCAAGAAGACAACCAACCCAACTCTATCAACAACGTTAAATAACTAATAATGTCAACAGTCGGTGAGAAAATATGGATGCAACTTGCTAATGCTGCATACAAAGTACATGATCTGAGAGAGTTCGCCAATGTAAAAGTGCTTAACGATTACTCTGTTCCAGCTGTGATGTTCACATTCGGAGACGCTTTCTTCCCAGCGTTCTCTAAGATCGTGGACCAGCAGACCGATGGAGACATGTCTGAATGCTATGACTACCCATTGTATATCGACAAACGGAACAGACACAAGTTGTTTGCGCTGGAAGCCTTGTTTATGTCCGAAGACGTTCCAACCATCTACCGCATACTGGAGAGGCTGTTCATCACCCGACCTGGATTCGAGCACATTTACATCGACTGCTTACCGGCCGATACACTGATACAGTACACAGATACAGAAATCCATGAGTTCTTCTTCCAGGTGATTTGCATGTCTTGGCTGCGCGTCAGTAAGGCAGTTCGAGTGATCGCAGAGCGATACCGCGAACACCTCCAGAGGAGAAGGAATCACATGGTCAGTCACGTGCTCGTGCCTTTCATCGTGCGAAACCACGTCGACTAGACCCCATTCTCTTTATTTTTTCCATGAATACGGCGAATATTGTCAGTAATTGCTGAAAAGTTTGAGGAGTGTGGACATAATTCACTTGTAATGTAAATGGACACTCGTAATGTAATGTTTTCTCCGTTGGATGATGACCCTGACCACATTGAATGCAGATTTGTATAGCAGAGCTCTGCTTGTCATGACCACCATTTGCGACTACTTTACCATGTGTTTCCATCATGTATGATTGATCCCCCAAGAGTATCGACAGCGTTCCGCCGTTTAGTTATTTTCGGAAAGCAAACGAGGCAACTACTGTTGCAACCTCCCAAGAATCTTTTACAAACAACGTACACATTGTGTAAGACTTAAAAGTTACGTAGTTGATGTGAACTGTGGGCCCCCCTCCGGTCGCCCACCCGCTCGGTTCCTCGCGGACTCCTTTGTGGGGGCTCCCCTCTGGTCGCCCCCGGTCGCTCCGCTGTGGGGAGGTGAAAGGGGCTCCGCCGCTTGTTGAATAAATCTGCAACTGAATCCCTCTGCCCCGCTCATTCATAAATCCAATATGGTATATGTCAAGCAGAAGAAAAAAATAGAGTGGGGCTCACGAATGACTGACCTGCCAGCGTGGCAGCGTGCGGAGATGGCTCTCGCAAAATACATCGATCAAGACAGACAGGCTGCCGCGACACAGACCCCAAGGAGGTGGAGTAGTGCCACAGAATATAGAGAGAGCTGGTATCACAAATGTATCATACAGTTGTCGGATTATCACCACTAATGTTTGAAACTGCATTGTGTCGGGGTGGAATGCACGCTATTGGGTCTACAGGCATGGCGGAATATGTCGACTACTATGAAGTGTTGGGGATTGAAGTGACAGCAAGCAACGACGATATCCGGAAAGCTTACAAGGAGCAGGCCATGCGATGGCATCCCGACAAAGCGTCAGCCAAGAACAAGGAAGCGGCGACTGAGCGTTTCAAGGTTGTGTCTGGTTCATACGAAGAGCTCTCAGATGCTGGAAGGCGTGAGAAATATGACCAGCGACGTGCAACAACCAGTGATTGCAGACAGGGTCGGTCCGTGGCCCTGGATGAGGCATGGGAGATTTTCATCAAGTTTATCATATCAGCATGTGTGAAGCAATTTGAACTTGATGCTGGGCGTGCGACGCGTGTCGTGAGGTTGATCAGTACCCTGGGCGTGGCGACGGTACTGACTTTGTCGTGTGGCGGAGGTGGGGGGGTGGCACTGTCAGCCTTGACAGCTGCTTTGCTCAATCAGGAGTGTCTCATGTCGGTGTACCGGAATTTGAATGAGGCCGAAAAGGTAGCATTCAGCCAGGCCATCATGCTCTTGGCTCAACATGTCATGGAGCAATGATTTGGTTGCTCCAATATTTTTGGATTAGATCCCGGGTCAAAACCAATACCAAGAGAGGGTGCGTGTGGCTATGCGGATTAAGACACTACACAAGATTTTGATGCGATCATGCCTGCCTGCAGAATGAACGATCTATCCCCTTTCCTAAGATCTGTTGTAATGGCGCGCAGAATGCGATCCACCTGATCGGATGATGTGTGCACTCCTCCACCCGTCTTGCACATCCAGGCGAAACACTCACAGTTCCATCTGATAAGGTGGTACTCGTGCAAGCTTGCATGGGGCAACTGGATAAGCAGACTGGCAATGTTGACTGCTCGCTCACGTTGCATCGCCTCGTCTCCTTCCTCACCACTGCAAGGCACGCATCCAAACGTGCGGTGTCCAGCTAAGAACACGTCGTAGCGCACAAACTGAAGTTTGGCATCGCGCATTTTGCTATTCCCGGTGGGGGAGCTGAAGTTAGCGATGCTTGGTGTATCGCTGGTGTGAGGGCGAGATACAATGCCATGGTGTGCATAACCATTGCGCCACCCCCCGATCATCACAACAACGTGGTCGCCGTGGCGTAAGGTCTCAAAAGCCAGAGCTGTGTTGTGCACCACGGTGTTTGTTGGGGCCAACAACCAATGGCCAGCATCCTGGTCCTCCAGCAATTGCAATAACGAAGCCATCCTGCGTCGTGAGCAACGGAGCAAATGCCCTTGCAGTGAGGTGATTGCAGATCTCCATTGGCGCGGGTACAGGCAGCTCTGAATGTGTATTGTCAAACTGCGCCATACGTTGGAAGGAATCTGCTTCATGCATAACATGCTCAATGTTGGTATCTACATCGTGATTAGATGAGACGACGATGAAGATTCTCGTTTACATCTTGCAATTTGTTGATTCAAAATCGTAACACTCGTGCAACAACAGGATTCCTTGTACCGGCTTCAGTTCCGTGCGGATGGTAGTCGCTCACACTCAATGATGTGTCGAATATTTTTTATGATGTTAGTGTTTGCTTCGTCTATGCATCGTTTGCATCCCACGGATTCAAGGAACTGCAGGATTCCTTCATGCTCGCAGGCGAATCCAAAGTTTGCACAACTCGTGTTACATGTGACACCACAGCAACATTTCAAGGTCCCCATTGCCTGCAGCAATCATGGTAGCATTCTCAGAACACTTAAAGTTTGTGTTGTCATACAACCATTTTACAATATGTAGGTGACCAGTAAATGCCGCCCAATCGGCCGATGTCCTAGTGCCGCCTAAGCCATTGTCATGCAGCCACAACAGAACGTTCATATGCCCATTGCGTGCTGCCAAGTCGAATGCATACGTCGTGCAAACCTCCTCAGTATTCAACAGCAGCCATTGCAATAGGGGCAAGTGTCCCTTGCTTGCTGCCCAGTCAGCCCGTGTTGTCAATACTATTTTGTTGTGTAGGAACTCAGTTTGGCGCAAGCTTGTGGGAATGGCTACCTGCTTGCAGTGCACATGCGACAGAATGGTCCATGCACTTCGCAATGACAGTTCTGTGACGTCAAATACCGCAAGCTGGAGTAGATTGCGCATGTAGTACTCCCTAGCAGCATTGCATGTCAAGGATAATACATACATGTCGACCGCAGATAGATGACTGGCCAGCTCGTGCCACAAGAAGCATGTCTCATGCCACATGAACACACCAATTATATAAAAAGTGCATTTTTTTATTCTCTCCTCCTCGCCGCCGCAATGCTGGCCAACACTGCCACCTTTTCCAATGCAGAAGGATTCAGGCCGGTGTGGACCCAACCAGGTTGGCCATCCACACCTTCTCGCCGCACCTGACAAACTTCCGGCATTTCAGACGAGGAAGCTACCCCGAGGTTGCGACCCAGCTGGCATGCAGCAACACGATTGCCACGCTCAACATCAGAGTGGCGGTACCCGTAGCAGTGCATGCCATATGTGAAGCTGCCATTGGGGCCAGGCTGGCTAAGTTCCAATTCCGACAAGTCGACAAACACATCAGGTGCAAGCACAACCTGTCCATTTTCTGTTCCATGCGCAATTATGAACAGTTCTTTGACGGTGCAATTCTCCTTGTATATTTTCACTTTCGAGTGGTACTCCTCAAGCGTGCTTGGTAGATGGAATGCGTCACACACGCGGGATCTCAACTACCTCTCATTCTATTTACATCAGGCTCCCATCGGGTGTGAAGCCACGAATTATGATCCTAATCACTCTGGTGTCCAACTAAAAATCCTAACTACGTTTTTGATCTCAGAGATGTGAGAGGCGTTGGCCAGGTAGAGAATCCATGATTCACAGGATGTGCCAGCCACATTGTAACCCGATGTCTAAAGTCATCGATAGCCTCTGATATTGTTCCCCCTAGTCCCCCCTGACATGCCAACAAGGACTCTTCCACAGTTCGAATACTGCAAATTAAACATTATATCGGACTACTGTCGTCTGTCTTCTGAACGGTGATTGTGTACGTTGGTGGCATTTGTATGATGATATGATTTCATCAGAACGGTTGGGCTTTACAGTTGTTCTCAAATAAAGTGGGACACACCTTATACTCCAAGTCCACAATTTTGCCAAAGTTCCACCTTAAATGGGTCTTACTCATCCCATTCTTAGTAAATTTCCTGGCTGTGGATATCTTGACAGAAGACGCGTCCACCGCGATTCACATCCAGCCATCCATGTACACACTACGCAAACGGCGGAGCCCCTTTCACCTCCCCATAGCGGAGCGACCAAGGGCGACCGAAGGGGAGCCCCCACGGGAAGTCCGCGAGGAACCGAGCGGGTGGGCAACCGGAGGGGAGCCCACAGTTCACATCAAGAGAGATTGAGACACACTACTGGGTGCACAAGCAAACACACGCACGTGAAGAAGAGTGATAGGCGAACGGAGGTAACATGTCGCATACTCGGTGCATTAGATAGATAGGATAGATAGGATAGATAGGATAGATAGGATAGATAGATAGATAGATAGATAGATAGAAAGGGAAGGGTAGATAGATATATCGGATAGATCGGATAACGCACGCACGCACTTTATCACGACACATGCCGCATCATCCTCACACACACAAACGGCGGCTTTCGCATCCTCATCGGTGTCCATCCTGAGTAGAACGACTGATGTTCGTAAACACAGAAGTTTTTAACACACCCAAGTCAGCGACCATTCTTAACGCCAATTTTCTAATTTAACTGTTCCGCCGACTGTAGGGGAATCGCGGGACCCACTCCGTGAATTTAGTTGCAGAAACCTGTCAAGTCATCATACACGTACACTCGCAAACGGCGGAAAACTGTCGCATCCACACCGTCCGTCCGTCCATTCATGACACACGGATGCGGCGGCGGATTCTCGCCACTCATCGTCTCGTCTTGTCGTCCACACGTCCTCGAATGAAGTGTTTCATTTTGTTTGTCCACCTCGAAAACAACACCT
Organism: Chlamydomonas sp. ICE-L; assembly: GCA_013435795.1. Lineage (NCBI taxonomy): Eukaryota > Viridiplantae > Chlorophyta > Chlorophyceae > Chlamydomonadales > Chlamydomonadaceae > Chlamydomonas > Chlamydomonas sp. ICE-L. The sequence goes on along the minus strand of JACBWV010000026.1, from coordinate 31,742 downwards.
GATACTGATTTGGGGACACAGACGGTTGAACGGTTTACCAAAGAGGCGACTCGGAATATTTTCGAGAACCTCTTCAACTTGCTGCACCCCCCTACGTTGCCCAAAAGCAACGATCTGCAGTCTGGATGATTATAAGGTGTGTCCCACTTTATTTGAGAACAGCTGTACGCATGGGATCTTGTAAACCGATACCGGACTTGTGGTAATACTTGTAGGCACCGCGTGTCAGCTTCCATGTATTGTTTTTCTGATTACCGATTACAGATTCCTTTGTATTCGAGTAAAAAATATGTGCATTGAAAGTACAAACCCCTATATAAAATGATCCGATTGTCTGAAATCTATGAGAAATCACAGTCGACATCAAACATCTTATATAGCGATAATGCACCCATTAAAGGAGTGCGATCGCAACCAGGTGTTAAAGAAGCACCATCGATGTCATTTGAACAAGATACAGACACAGGAATTTTCAATGCATCAAGTAATGTCATAGGATTTGCTGCAGGAGCATATACTACGCTCATTGCATCATCTTCCAATTTACAAGCCAATACGCAAATCACAACATCTTCAAATATCGTGCCTCTCAACGACAATGTCTCATAATTAGGAACAGTAACAAAGAAGTTCGCAAAACTGTATGCAACAGATATCTATGGAACATCTGCTACATTTAACACACTCGGAGGAACGGCCATCTCAAGTATCGTCACTTCCACAAGTAGCAATGTTGCAGCCAGTTCTGCAGCGGTCAAATCAGCATACGATAGTGCCGTCTCAGCTTCCAATCAGACGTACGGCATCGGCTCGCTCGATAGTAATGGTGATATCCTTCTCAGGGGCAACTTGCGCATCTCAGAAACTGCCAATATATACAAAGGTACAGAGGTATTCAGTAGCGGTGGCGGTGGTGGCGGTGGTGGTATCATCACTTCCGACTCTAATATTGTCCCTAGTGTGAATGGGACACAGGATCTGGGTGCACCTGATAAACGATGGCGTAATCTTTATTTGTCTTGTAACCTCATTTCTTTCGGTAACGGAATGAACATCGACGGATACTCTTGGAATTATTTGGCCAATTACGTCGTTCCCCAGCGTGTCCTGGAAAATACTGTTTCCACTTATCTCTTCACTGGTGCTGCACAAGATCATTCGGCATACGTGCGCAATGGCGAATTGTACATGTACGGTCGCAATGATTATGGACAATTGGGATTGGGACACACATCCAATATCGCCGTACCCACCAAAGTACCCGGTATCACTAATGCAGCATTGGTAGCGTGTGGTGAACGCTTCACTCTCTGTGTTCGCACAGACGGTACCGCTATCTCTACCGGTCTGAACAACAATGGACAATTGGGTATAGGTTCGACTGTGACGACCTCAAACTTTAGTATTGTAGCAGGCGTTTCCAATGCGATTGCTGTTGCTGCAGGATACACACATGCAATTACATTACATATTACATTACATGTTAAAGTCTACTTGACACCGCGAGGGTGTATGAGACTCTGTGCTTTAAACAAAAAGAAAAAGCACCCACAAAGCAAAAAACCCCATTACATCAGGGGTGTGTCGAGGACAAACAAACCAAACTCCCAACCACCGTTTTGGTGGCGTAGGTATTAAACCCCTTAGAGCAGGACCCAGATCTCAACCACTTACAGTGGCGGAGGTAAGAAGCTAACAAATGAGAAGTCTCAAGAAGAAAAAAAAGGGATAATAAATTACGGTGCCACTAAGCAGTCCAGGGCTTCCTGTCTTGCTCTTCTACAAGTAGAAAGATAGTCGGCTAGGTTGCTCCAAAAAGACTTAGTGCCATTTCCATTCATAAAGGTTCTGAATGTGGAATCGCAGAATTCCACATTCCATACGGTGAAGTCGGTATCCTCATGGACATGCCTATAAATATCTGTAAACAGATTCTGGTAGCGGAGGCGAATATCATTATAAAAAGGGCACTCAAACATATGCATTTCATCCTCAGTTTTTTGGAACCCACACATTTGACAGTGTCTCATTGAGCGAGGGATGTGTGCTCTATCCACCACCCTCATTCTTTCTGTGTTCAGCCAATGGGAACCCATTCTAAACTGTGCTATAGAACGAATCTGATCCTGCTTATGTAAGGCGGATGTAAAGGGAATCAAGCCATTCTCATCATTGCTGTTGGCTGCGAACCATTTTTGGTATCGGAGGCGTTTAAAGCCAACCCTTCTCTCATCAGGGATGTCTCTAACTGCATTGGTGTCACTTGGGTACTTAAACCTCCATGACTCAAAAACTTCAGACATAATACCTTCGACATCGACAGCCTCCAAAATGTTGATGTTTTTACTGGATCCTAGCTTGTGGAGAGCACAACGCAAGTCATGAACCCAGCCAGTGTTGGAGTCAAAAGATTCCTCAAAAGCCATTCTAATGAGATCCTCAGGTTCTTTATGTATGGTCTTGTTCCAGAAGCGCAAAGCTTGTTTAAGCCAAGCAAAACACAACGGGGTTCTACCCAGCTCTTCCATGATAATATTAGATGTAGTAGATTGGCAAACACCCAACATTTGTTTAAGTATACCTCTATGCCATTTCTCACAAGCATGGTCATTTGAGATAAGTGTGTTGTTCAGAATAGAAGGAGCCCACACCTCACAGCCAAAATTCAGGATAGGTTGTACAAGAGAATCAAACAGGTGGGTGAGAATATCAATATTGTATATCTCCATAGTATGGCATCGCCTACGAAGCATGTGGTGTGCCTTTTGGGCCTTAGTGAGCATCCTAGAAAAAGCAGCTTTTGCACGATTGCTTGAGTCACCATCCACAAAGAGGGATCCCAAGTAGATAAAAGATAACTTTGTAGAAAGTTGTGCTCCATCATAGACAAATTTGTAATCAGGATCCATGCGGGCCTCATCACAGAATTGTTTGTTGAAAACGACAATCTCAGTTTTCTTTATATTCACAGCCATCTTAGTAGCCTCGCAGAAATCTCTCAGGCAGTCAAGCATCGCTTGCATATCTGCCGGGGATTCTGCCATTATAGCTAGGTCATCAGCATAAAGTAACAGTTGCAGAATCTTTCCCCTAAGCTCAGCCCCTACATTTGGGAGCTTGGATTGGAGGAACGATTCAATTCTATCAATGAACAGACCGAATAGGAGTGGGGATAGGGGGTCTCCTGCAATGTACATGACATCGAACGGTATCGTTGTGAGTGCAGGAAGCGATGCTAATGGACAACTTGGAAGAGGCGCATCCTCTGCCAATGTCGTGATCAATGCAAATATCGTTCCCATGCTCATGCCGGATGGAAGCAATGTGTATGCACGTGCCATTTCTGCTGGAGGGTACCATTCAGCTGTCCTCCTAAATAACGGTAGCGCTTATCTTTGTGGTAAGAATGATCAGGGACAATGTGGTGCATCTCCTACCCTCGTTCCACAAGCCAATTTATTGGGTATCATCTCCACACTTTCGAATGTGGTAGATTTTGCTTGTGGACACGAACATACGCTCTTCACGCGATACGATGGGCAAGTGCTAGGATTCGGACGTAATGATCGTGGTCAATTGGGACGGGGCAATAAGACGTCACCTGTGACGTCTGTGGTGCAGGTACTTGCGGGTGGAGGCGCAGGCTCTAGCAACGGTTTGTCCGTCGAGATCGCGGCTGGTTTCAACCATTTGGCCTATATAAAAAATGACAATACCATCTTCGTATTCGGTGCCAATGATAAGGGTCAATTGGGATTGGGACAGACCACCACCGAATCGTTGACGCCGACACAACTTGTGGGATATGCGGGCTACGATATCGCATGTGGCAGGAACCATACGGTGATCTTGACCACACCGGATCCTTTGACATTCAATTATACTGGAAACAATGCATTGATCGCGTTTGGTGATAATGCATACGGACAGGTGGGTGATAACAATCCCAATGTGACGACGCGATGGTTCCCGAACCGTATTCATGACGGAACGTTCAAGAAAAAGTTGTATGTAGGTTCCACTGCAAATAACTCAGCATACGTTGATGCGGACGGAGTATTGTTCATTACAGGTTTCAATAATAATGGTCAGCTCTGAGATGAAACTATAATTAACAAAAGCACGTTTAGACCCGTTTCACGCCTGATGAATGAAGGAAGACGGATCGTAGCTGTTGCATGCGGTATAAATCACACGCTCGCCCTTGACTCGACGGGACGCGTGCACACATGGGGAAACAACGGCCAAGGCCAGCTCGGAAATAATACTGGCACTCAATCAAATGTTCCGATCGATGTCTCGAGTTTCGGATCTCTTGTCGGTAAAACGATCGTGACCATTGCATGCGGTATAAATCACACGCTTTCCATTGACTTGACGGGACGCGTGCACGCATGGGGACACAACGGTAACGGCCAGCTCGGAAATACTACTGGCACTAATTCATCATTGCCGATCGATGTCTAGAGCTTCGGATCTCTTGTCGGTAAAACGATCATTGCTATTGCGGGCGGCGGCAATCACACGCTTGCCCTTGACTCTACGGGACGCGTGCACGCATGGGGAAACAACAATCTAGGTCAGCTCGGAAATAATACTACCTCTTCTTAATTTGTGCCGATCGATGTCTCGAGCTTCGGATCTCTTGTCGGTAAAACAATCGTGGCCATTGCGAGCGGCTACTTTCACACGCTTGCCCTTGACTCGAAGGGACGCGTGCACGCATGGGGAAGAAACAATTTAGGGCAGCTCGGAAATAATACTACTGGCACTAATTCATTAGACCCGATCGATGTCTCGAGCTTCGGATCTCTTGTCGGTAAAACGATCGTGGCTATTGCGGGCGGCGGCAATCACACGCTTGCCCTTGACTCTACGGGACGCGTGCACGCATGGGTATCAGCTTGAAATCACTCCGGTAGAGTGGACAGTAGATTAAAGCAGCGGAACAGACGCACCAATCTATACACGGAGACAAGGATAACGTTACAGACACAGGAGACCCATAAAGGGGCACCTGTGGTGAAAGGAGGCGGTAGACAGGAACCTAACAGGGTATAGATCAGACCGGAGACGTAGGTGACAGGAAGCTGCCACTGAGTCATCTCAAGATGACTCAGTCCCACGGGAAGCTGGCTCAGGAGAGCCGATAGTTCTAAGGGAGTACATAAGTAGTCACCAAGTCATAAAACGCGTGAGAGCACCGCTATACATGCTGATACTCCACCTATGACACAGGTGACAGACAATAGTACTACTCCACCTATGGCACTGGTGACATAGAACTATATGTAACAAATTAAAAAAAAAAAAATCAAAGAACTCCGAAAAAAAAATCGAGAGAAACTTTAAATGAAACCCGAAGGGTGTAAGGGAAGGTATGAAGCAAGGCAAAGAACCAAAATTTGCCAAGTGGATATAAGAGGACAACTAAATATCAAAGTCGGGTAACAACGGTATAGAAAACCCGATCCGGGAATAGGAACCTAATGCCAATCAATGATAACTTAAAGAAACTCTAAATGTAACCAAAGAAACCCTAAAATGTAACCAAAAATTCCAGAATACATGTAACCAAAATTCTAGAATACATGTAACCAAAAAAAATGGTTTAAGGAGAAGCAGTCATTCCAAACATGCGAATGAAACGCCAGAACACCATAGGATCAAGGGGCTTGGTGAAGGGGTCAGCACAGTTGTCCTTAGTGTTAACATAGGCAACATCCACCTGGCCATCCTCCACCAGCTCCTGGATATAGTGATGGATGACATCAATGTGCTTGTTGCGAGGGAGCAGCTGACAGTCATTGGCCCAGCTCAAGGACCCCAAGTTGTCACCCTGAATGGTGACCAGGTCACAAGGCAGCCCTAGATCAATTCTCAACTTTTTCAACCATTGCACCTCCCTGGCAGTCTGAGACAGGGCCTGATACTCAGCCTCACTGGAGCTAACAGCAACAGTGGGTTGCCTTTTGCTCATCCAGTTCACAAGGCAGCCTCCAGCAAGCACAGCATAGCCAGTCTGAGATCTCTTGTCAGACCCATCATCAGCAAAGGATGAGTCACTAAAGACAGTAAAAGAGAAACCAGGGCTGTGAGTGTAAGTGAGGCCCAGATGGGAATGTTCTCTCAAATACAAAAGCAAGCGCTTGGCTGCAGCCCACAGGGGGGCAGTGGGTTGAGCAGAAAACCTGGACAGGTAGCTAACAGCAAAAGAAATATCAGGCCTTGTGCAGGTAGCCAGGTACAGCAAAGCCCCCACAAGAGAGAGGTACTGGCTATTAGAGGCCAGAGGTTCTCCAGGAGGATCAGTGACAGTGCACTTGGACATGGGAACTGAAAACTTGGGCTTGGTAGCAGCAGTGAGACCAAACTGCTCCACCAGCTCAACAATGTAGGAGTGCTGGGAGAGGTCGATCTTAACACACCTGCCGTCAGAATCAAGTGTACAAGTCATGTCCAATGAAAGGAACTGGACAGGTACACCCATTTCCTTGACTTCCCACCCAGCTGCTTCCATAGCCTTGATCAGCAAGGCATACCTATGCAGCTCACTAAAAGCACAGATAAAGTCATCCACATAGGTCAGGACATAGCTCCACCCACCAGTAGAATCCCTCCTGAAATACAGAGCAGGTTCAGCTTTGCACATGGTAAAACCGTGGGCAACCAAAACCTGCTTTACATCTTTGCTCCAAGCCCTGGGTTCCTGCTTCAAACCATAAAGAGATTAAATTAGCTTGCACACAAGGGGAACATTGTCAGGACCAAGTTCATGAAAGCCCTCAGGCTGGTAGCAGAACAGGTCCAGACCAGGTTCCAGCTTGGCATTCAAGAATGCAGTCTTGATGTCCAGCTGCCTCACAAACATTTTTCTATGAGTGATGGCAGCAAGGAGCACACGAAGACCTGCTTTAGAGGAGACGGGGGCATATACATCATGGTAGTCCTACAAAACGAGCTTTAAAACGCAAAGAACCATCAGCCCCATGTTTCTTGACAAATAACCATCTGCCAGATAGAATCCTCTGCCTAGGAGGCTGTGGAGTGAGGACCCAAGTGCCATGAGCATGGAGGGAGGCCATCTCATCCTTCATAGCCTGCAGCCAGAGATCTCTGTCTGGGTTGGTAGGTAACATTGCAGCTTTATAAGAGAGTTCAGTAGAGGTAGAAATAAAAGCCCCCACGTACAAGCAGTGTACTTGTACATGGGCAGCGGGGATATCAGCAGTATCAGCAGTAACCGGTAATAAAGCCCCCAGCGCAGCACTCATGCGTGGTTGAACAAGGCCGGCCTCCTTTGCCTCTAAATCGTCGAAGCCTGGGTACACTGGAACACCCCAGCCATACGCAGTATCTGACCCGGACCAGTGTTCGAGGTCATCACTCACATCATCTGTGACGGCCACATCGTCGCAATGCCTGGTCCGGTATAAACCACCAGGTATAGCAGGGGGTGAAGTGATCAACAACTCCCGCGAGCTATCCGAATAGGTGGACGGGGGGTGGCGACTAGTGGGCAGTGGACCTGTACTAGGTTCCACTATGACCCGAGGCTGTCCTAATCCTACGACTTCACCGACGAAACGTGGCGCAGAGGAAGGCCCGGCGACCCCCTGAGATTCGAATAAATTAGAGCTTGAAGGAACATCAGACTCCCCCTGGCCCAATGCCGCCGCACGCGATACAGCACCATCATTACCTGGCCTGGGACGCATCGTCATCCCATGACCAGTAAAGCGGTCAACAATCGGGGTTGGTAAAGGGCCCAGGACATTGTCAGTAGTATCAAGCCCTTTACCGATGAAAGCGGCAGGGGTGCGAGAAAAATACTGAGATCCATCATAGGGAAAAAGCCCAGGGATACAGTTATAGCTAAACTGTTCATAGAAGAGCACATCACGACTCTCTACCACCTGGCGCAACTTCGGAACCCAAACAAAATAACCCTTACTCACCAGAGAATACCCAACCAGTCTACCAGATAACGCCCTTTCGTCAAGCTTATTGCGCTTCTTCCCATTCACTAAGGTAACATAGCATGGGCACCCGAACACGCGCAATAACGATAGATCAGGTAGAACCCCAAAGAACAACTCATAAGGAGTCTTGTCACCCTGATTAGGCAGCCGGTTGCGTAGGTAACACGCGGCGAGGAAGGCATAGGGCCAGAAGGACTTAGTGAGCTTAGACTCCAAGTGAATGCTCCTAGCTACCTTCTGAAGGACCCCATTGTACCGTTCCACAGTCGCATTCTGCTGAGCAGTGTAAGCCATGGACAATTCATGCACAGCACCAACCGATTCTAACCAATCCTCGAACCACTTCACTATAAATTCCTTAGCCCTGTCAGACCTAAGACACTTGAAAACAAATCCATGCAGCTGAGTCATCCATCTGAGGATGGTAGTTTGAACTGCTAAGGGAGCTTCATCCCTGGTTCTCAAGCACAAGACCTCAGCATAGCCAGAGTATTGGTCAGTGAGACACAGAACATAAAACTCCCCACGCAAGCCCCTAATATTAAATGGCCCCATGATGTCCAAGTGAAGGCGTTGTAATGGGGCACGGATCCTAGTTTTGCTTTCTTTAGGAAAAGGGATACGTTTTCCCTTTGCCTTCTGACAAGCATCACATGGGATCTTAGACAGTCTTTGCACCTGTTGGAGAGTGAGGTGTAAGTTCTGAACCAAACCCTTCCTTACAAGGTTGTGCATGGCATCATAGCCAGGGTGACCCAGCCGCCTATGCCACAACCATTCAGGAGTGGTAGGGATCACAACTCCACCATCCTCATCAACATCAAGAGCAAAAGCTGGATAATTTTCAGCACCATACAAACGGCCACGAGGGGTGTGACAAGGCCTACATGCAAACTTGTACACACCATCACTGGAGGCAGGGAAAGACCACAGAACAGAAGAGCCCTGTGTGGCAGTACAACTAAGACTATCAAAAGAAATCTTGCAGTTGTGAGCATGGGCAACAGCATTTACTGACATGAGGTTCACCGGACAGTGTGGGATGTAGAGAACATTGGTTAAAGTGATTGGTGTTGGTAACCAATCACTACATAACACAATGGAACCCTGACCCACAGACCGTTGAACCACACCATCACCAAATTTAACTGCTGGCCCAGTCTCAGAAGCATGAAACACAGTGAACAAAGACATATCACCTGTGATTGACATCCCAGCTCCAGAATCAACATGCCAGACACCCTCAGACAGGCTTGGGCTGCAGACATTTGAAAATTTCGCAGTGCAAGAGAAAAGGACAGAGCGTACCTCCTATTTCTTTTCCAAAGCATACCCATCAATCTGAGCCTGCAAGGAGGCCAGCTGCCGCGGAGTAAGCACACCTGGAAGGGCCAAGGCCATGGGCACCGGATTGGTAACCGGTGCACCAGGCTTGGTCTTACGCAGGTGCGGATGCTTCGTGAAACAGCGATCCTCCGAGTGGGTCGTCTTGCTGAGGCATGGGCCCCAAGTGCAATCCAGACGTCGCTTGTTGGAACCAGAACCCTGAGAACCAGATCCCTGCCCACGCTGAAACGCAGCATTGGCAGGAAACTGGGGAGCGTCCCGGGACCAACCAGGATGCCTGGAGTCGGACCTGGGGAGAGCAATGTTCAAAATGTCGAGAGACCGATATGCCTCTAGACAAGACCAGTAATCTACAGTCTGTCTGTTAGCCAACATCATACCGTACTGGATCCGCAGCGATTCAAATCGGATCAAACGGATCCCATTCACAATGGTTTCCATGGCGTGGCGCTGAGTGACAGGATGTCCAGCACTGCGGAGGTCAGTGCACAGACTGCGAACCATGCGAAAGAAATCATCGACACGGTCAGAAGGGCCCATGTGCGCATTATGAAGTTCGATACGCATGAGAGGGACTCTAGAGGCAAGGGCATCAGACTGCGTCTTCCGGATATCCAAAAAGATATCCCGAGGGGTGGCAAAGTCCTGGTATACCTTGACCATATCGTCCTCCATGTTCGCGAGCATCATAGTTAAACACATGAACTCCTGACGTTCGAGAGGCAGTGCACTGAACCCCAACAGTGCAGGATCAAACCGAGACTCACCATGAATGAGGGTATTAGACCCAGCTCCAATCGCAGAAGGGACAGGAGCCAAGGACCTACGAATGTCCATGAAATACTCCGCAGCAAGACCAGCGTCAAGAGCGCGCTGATCGTCTATGTTCCTAATCACAGGAATGGACCTCGCAACACTCATAAGCAGCTCGAAATCTGGGCTAACAGGACACCGAGGGACAGGCACTCGCACAAACTGATAACCAAGCTTCTCGTGATCACTACGCCTTGTACCACCAAAGGAAACACCATGATCTGGGGGATACAGAATCCCAGAAGTGACTGGACCAAGAAAAGAACGACACCTGGTACCAAGCTCAGAGAAAGCCATCACTCGGCGATGCCTCAGCTTCACACTAACATTTGCCATTGTAGCCTGCATATCCATCCGACCGTACAAAGAGCGGTTCAAGGACTCACCATCCCGTCGATCCTGGTTGATCAGGCGGTAGTCCCGCAAGTTCAAAGTCGGAGGAGATCCACCAGTGAGCAGATGCTCCCAAGATTCGCATGACCGCGTATATAGCATAGGAGGAGGGCCAGGGGCAGGAGGCAGCTCCACCGGCGGAGGCGGAGGGGGTTCCAGGGAGGCACCAGCAGCAGAGGTGCGTGCAGAGGAAACAGCAGCCTCGCGAGAGCGAGTGTGGTAGCAAGGGAGGCCACGCTCCATGGGGGCAGATGCAGAGGAAAAAGAAGCAAAGCCCTTCAAGAAAGTGGGCTTTGCCACCTCCGGGTAAGCCGGGGGAACAGGCTCAAAGGGAGGCGCCGATGAAGGCTGAGGCTGATACACAGGCGAAAGCTCTCGATTAGGCATCTGCTGATCAGGAGGCTCATACACCGGCGAAACAGCGGAAGTCTCAAAGACACGAGTGGCAGCAGCAGATGGGGTCACGCCACCGAAGTCAGCACTCGTAGCACTCTTCAAGTCCTCCTCATTATCAGTAGTAGTAGAGTAGTCTTCATCATAATTGAAGGGGACGCAATGAGGCTGCGGGTCTGATGCACAACGGATGATCCGTGTCTGTACACAACACAGCTTCATCAGGACATCCTCAACATCAGAGGACAGGCGTCGAACATTGAGAGAAGGAACCGTAAAGTTGGAGGATTGATCGGGGGGGGTTACTTCCTTGATGGCGGAAGGACCCTCCTCTCCGGCAGCAGAGGCCGCTGGCGCGCAGTCGTCTAGCCAATCTAGAGGAACCTTCACCCCCGTTGGGAGGATTCGGTCGCATCCATTGCTCACAATGACACTGCGGATCCCACGAGCCCATGAAACACCATTAAGTTTGGTTAGTTTCACAAAGCCGGCATGAGGCCCTCGCAGAAGTTGCATTATCAAAGCAGTGGTAGTGATGAGGAGCCCAGTAACCTATCAGCTTGAAATCACTCCGGTAGAGTGGACAGTAGATTAAAGCAGCGGAACAGACGCACCAATCTATACACTGAGACAAGGATAACGTTACAGACACAGGAGACCCATAAAGGGGCACCTGTGGTGAAAGGAGGCGGTAGACAGGAACCTAACAGGGTATAGATCAGACCGGAGACGTAGGTGACAGGAAGCTGCCACTGAGTCATCTCAAGATGACTCAGTCCCACGGGAAGCTGGCTCAGGAGAGCCGATAGTTCTAAGGGAGTACATAAGTAGTCACCAAGTCATAAAACGCGCGAGAGCACCGCTATACATGCTGATAATGGGGAAACAACAGCCTAGGTCAGCTCGGAAATAATACTGTCACTCAATCAAATGTTCCGATCGATGTCTCGAGTTTCGGATCTCTTGTCGGTAAAACGATCGTGGCCATTGCGGGCGGCGACAGTCACACACTTGCCCTTGACTCGACGGGACGCGTGCACACATGGGGATTCAACAATGTAGGCCATCTCGGAAATAATACTACCACTCTATCAAATGTTCCCCTCTTAATCGACAAGACCGCGCGTGACTACCATCCTCGTGTCTTATCGACCGGTCTTGGTTCTCACAAATTGCTAACGAATATCGGCGTTACCTCCAGTTTCTCCCTCATGGCGGTAGGCACGAATGCTTCCCGTCAGATCGGCGATAATACGGCGATCGATAGGTACATTCCCGTCGATGTTGGTGTTGGAAGTTTTGGAAGTGTCATCATCAGTTCAGCAGAGAGTGTTACGCACAGCGCGATCGTTTTACAAAGCGGTGAAGTCTGGTGCTGGGGTAATAATACATATGGTCAATGCGGAAAGAATACAGCTGGTGCTGTAGTGAGCGTTCCCACTAAAGTCGTTAGTATCACGAATGCAGTCGAAGTCGCATGTGGAAACGGGTTCACATTCGTACGCAATGCTGACGATACGGTCATGGCATTCGGTAACAATGCGAGTGGACAATTAGGTGTTGGAATGAGTATTGTTGCAACATCCACATTCACACCTACCCTTATAAGTGGATTGGTAAGTATCAAACAGATTGCGGCAGGTACAGCTCATGCTGCTTCCATCGATGGCTCAGGTACTTTGCGTGTCTGGGGTTCGGGTATACTAGGCAAATTGGGATTGGGTGATACTTCTAATAAAGATGTACCCACAATCGTGGATGTGTCCTTATTGGAGTTTGCCAAAGCGACACATGTCGCTCTTGGAGGTGATCATACAGTCGTTGTATGTAGCGAATCTGGAAAAGTTTACACAGCAGGTCTGAACGATGTCGGACAATTGGGTCGATCTACTGGATTCGGGAGTGGTGTGGGTATCAATGCATTTGGTGAAGTGACAGATATGCCTACACCTGCAACGCCTTTGCGTGCAGCTTGTGGTTTGAAACATACTGCATTGCATGTGTCGAGCGATCGTATCGTTACTTTTGGCGATCGTGGTAATGGACAAACGATCGTTTCGAGTGGCGCTGCATGGATGCCGCAATTAGTGGAAGTTATCGGGGATGGCGAGGCGGCATACGATGTGCGTGCACTCGTGGCGGGGGGAACGTCTACACACGTGGAAATGCCGCCTATGTCGGAAGATGTGAATGGGTACGGGAGTGTGCCGCAACGCATCTTGTCTTTGGCAATACAGAAAACATGGGGAAGGAGGAGTGCCTTGCCAACGAATTCGAAAATAGGTGATTTCTCCATTATGATATCACCGACAGGTAGCATTATCACCTGTGGATTGAACAACAGCGGCCAACTAGGAAATAACACGACATCAACAGGTGCGACGACAACATTACAAACCATATCGAGTAATGGATCTCTGAATGGTAAAACGATCGTTGCTATTTCGGGCGGCGAAGGTCACACGCTTGCCCTTGACTCGACGGGACGCGTGCACGCATTGGGAAGAAACAGTGAAGGTCAGATCGGAAGAAACAATACTACTACTGATTCATTAGTCCCGATCGATGTATCGAGCTTCGGGTCTCTTGTCGGTAAAACGATCGTGGCCATTGCGTGCGGATCATATCACACGCTTGCCCTGGACTCGACGGGACGCGTGCACTCATGGGGATTCGGTGGCGAAGGTCGGCTCGGAAACAATACTACTGGCACTAATTTATTAGTGCCGCTCGATGTCTCGAGTTTCGGATCTCTGAATGGTAAAACGATCGTGGCCATTGCGGGCGGCTGCTTTCACACGCTTGCCCTGGACTCGACGGGACGCGTGCACGCATGGGGAAGCAACAGCTACGGCCAGCTCGGAAATACTACTGGCACTAATTCATCATTGCCGATCGATGTATCGAGCTTCGGATCTCTTGTCGGTAAAACGATCGTTGCTATTGCGGGCGGCGAAGGTCACACGCTTGCCCTTGAATCGACGGGACGCGTGCACGCATGGGGAAGAAACAGCGAAGGTCAGATCGGAAGAAACAATACTACTGGCACTAATTCATTAGTCCCGATCGATGTATCGTGCTTCGGATCTCTTGTCGGTAAAACGATCGTGGCCATTGCGTGCGGATCATATCACACGCTTGCCCTGGACTCGACGGGACGCGTGCACTCATGGGGATTCGGTGGCGAAGGTCGGCTAGGAAACAATACTACTGGCACTAATTTATTTGTGCCGCTCGATGTCTCGAGTTTCGGATCTCTGAATGGTAAAACGATCGTGGCCATTTTGGGCGGCAGCAATTACACGCTTGCCCTGGACTCGACGGGACGCGTGCACGCATGGGGAAACAACAACTACGGTAAGCTCGGAAATGGTACTATCACTCAATTAAATGTGCCTGTTTTAGCGTTCACAACCGTTACAGAGACGGTCTCAAACTTGTTCGTGAACTTCACAGGCCAACATCGTTGCTTCGTGGACGTGCTCGCTCCAGCACGTCTACGCGATCACGAAGGACTTGTTGTTGTCACCGACAAAAACGCATACGCATCCGGTCTTTTAAGAGGACGACAACGCGCCATGACAATCAACCAAGCCCTACCTCTCGTATCTCTTTCCAAGGTCCCAAAAGATCCCCGTGCATCCCGGTGTGATCTCGCTCACCCAGGACCATCCCGCAGGTCCATCTGCAGCCATCTCAGGAACAGAGCTCCTAAAGATCTCAGAACAAGGTGATGTACGTGTCCAAATCAATTCGATCGGCGAAGGATGCATCTGGGTATGTGACGAGACCGGATCAACTATCCATGCAAGTGATTACGTCACCACCAGTAGTTTGTCCGGTTCCGCGTCTCTCCAAGTATTAGATGATGGACATGTACCGGATGGTACATTACGAAACTATACGGTCGCAAAACTCACGATGGATTGTGATTTCTCACAGCCTCTGGTAGATGTTGAAGAAGTACAAAAAGATGAATATGGGAATGTCGTTTTCGATGCAGACGGATCTCTCGTGTACACGATCGTGACCACGACACAGGGTCCTTCTGTTGTGGACCCAGATACCGGAGAGACACGTATTGGGGAACCACTCGAAACACCTATTCCAGTGACCGAACCTGCCTACGAAATGCGCTGGATGACAACCGAAATCGATGTATCCTCAGGTGTATCGATCACGACTCTTATTTCAAAATAAGATTACGAGAAACGTAAGCCAGATGGACAATTAGTCGGTTTGTCACGTTCAGCTTTCGTTGGATGCACTTATCATTGCGGATAAGTGTACGACAAAGTTGTTAGAAAATTGGCATTTATAAAACTTTTGACGATAATTCAATTATGGACGCTACAGTCGGCGGAACAGTAAAATGAAACATCCCAATAAACGGTATAAGGCGTCGACAGACGTTGTTGTGTATGAGTGGATGGTCCTACAAAATGGCCCGTCCAGCAAAGAAACCTCCTTTCATGACGCATTGCACATCAACAAAGACCCAGTGTTCTTTTGGGCCACGGTACAGGGGAAGAGGCGATCGCTTAAGTGCGGCTGGTCCTTCAATGGACACTCTCGAAAGTACCGACAAAAGAACGATACGGAGTCTTCAGGATGGAGAGCCGTGATCTAAAAAAGAACCACAATATTCTCGTTAACATCTTGCAATTTGTTGATTCAAAATCGTATTGGTGTTCCACTGCCCCGTGGATTTCTACACCATTAGGTTACACCGTAAGGTGTGCCGTACACGAAGCGGTTTCATTTTAGTATTCCGTTGACTGTATGCAGCTTCGTTCTCCGATATATTCGATATATCCGATATATTCAAATAATGCCCGTGAAAAAAGTGTGTGTGTATGATAATAATAACGAACAACTGCTGATTTGTTCGTCATGCTTGATGAAGACATCCTCCTAGTTTGCAATAAAACCGAGCTGCGCGGACATGTCACGGTACCCGCCTCGATTACATCCATCGGTCGATTCTCTTCTTATGGTCCTTCAGTCTTTCACGCCGGAGCAGCGTTCTCCAATGCACCAACTATATTCGGTGCCAACATCGCATGCAGTTCGATCATCGATGCAAGAGGAGGAATAGCTGTATCAGGATTCCTATCGAATGCTGCTCTGACACTTACTGATTCTGGAGGAGGACTGGCATTGTTATCAGCTCCACTCCATTCCACACAAGATGTGCATCTGCAAAAAGAGCTAAAAGTCCATGGCAATGCGACCTTCGATACACACGTCTCCGTTAACGGCACGCTATACGCAAAAAACTTATATCCGTCTTTCAACACATTCCAAGCTAGCAACATCTTGATTTCACCAGGTGAAATGATTCAGTTCGGAGAAGGAGGCTCTTCGACCATCTCCTTTTCCAACGCTCCTGACACGGGTCTGTTCAATCCAGTGGCTAGAACACTAGGTGTGGTCGCAGGAGGGACGGAGATGGTGCGTGTGTCAGACACAACCGTATCATTGTTGGGGGATCTCGTGGTGTCCTCGAACATAGTCCCGATGACGAACGCGACGCAGTACCTTGGGACATCGACCATGCACTTCAAAGAGGCGTGGATCGACGAGCTCCACATCTCGTCGAACACTCTCTACATCGGGGACACGCCCGTGCTTTGCGCTGATAATGATACCGTGTCCATCCGCGCTGACCCGGGGCAAGGCATCACGCTAACGACCACCGGCGATGGGGAGACATCCCTGGTGTCCGCCAAGGGAGTCAATGTAGTGTCGGAAGGGGGTGTCACGATGCGTGTATCAGGACCTCTAGGGAGAGTTAACATCCAGTCTAGCGGAGCAGGTGGCACAGTGAATTTGGGAGCGGAAAAGGAAATTGTGATGACAGCACCTCTTACGACGGCTGGGTTCATGACTTGCGTTGTGCTCTCCACAAGCTAGGATCCAGTAAAAACATCAACATTTTGGAGGCTGTCGATGTCGAAGGTATTATGTCTGAAGTTTTTGAGTCATGGAGGTTTAAGTACCCAAGTGACACCAATGCAGTTAGAGACATCCCTGATGAGAGAAGGGTTGGCTTTAAACGCCTCCGATACCAAAAATGGTTCGCAGCCAACAGCAATGATGAGAATGGCTTGATTCCCTTTACATCCGCCTTACATAAGCAGGATCAGATTCGTTCTATAGCACAGTTTAGAATGGGTTCCCATTGGCTGAACACAGAAAGAATGAGGGTGGTGGATAGAGCACACATCCCTCGCTCAATGAGACACTGTCAAATGTGTGGGTTCCAAAAAACTGAGGATGAAATGCATATGTTTGAGTGCCCTTTTTATAATGATATTCGCCTCCGCTACCAGAATCTGTTTACAGATATTTATAGGCATGTCCATGAGGATACCGACTTAACCGTATGGAATGTGGAATTCTGCGATTCCACATTCAGAACCTTTATGAATGGAAATGGCACTAAGTCTTTTTGGAGCAACCTAGCCGACTATCTTTCTACTTGTAGAAGAGCAAGACAGGAAGCCCTGGACTGCTTAGTGGCACCGTAATTTATTATCCCTTTTTTTTCTTCTTGAGACTTCTCATTTGTTAGCTTCTTACCTCCGCCACTGTAAGTGGTTGAGATCTGGGTCCTGCTCTAAGGGGTTTAATACCTACGCCACCAAAACGGTGGTTGGGAGTTTGGTTTGTTTGTCCTCGACACACCCCTGATGTAATGGGGTTTTTTGCTTTGTGGGTGCTTTTTCTTTTTGTTTAAAGCACAGAGTCTCATACACCCTCGCGGTGTCAAGTAGACTTTAACATGTAATGTAATAATGTAATGTAACGACGATATCAAGTAACATGATCGTAAAAGGTGACCTGACTGTAGAAGGCACACAATTAACGGTGAACACGCAGACGGTGACGGTTGAGGACAATATAATTGTACTTAACTCAGGTGAGATAGGATCAGGTGTCTCAAAGGGTGAGGCAGGATTTTCTATAGATAGGGGAGATGCTCCCGAATATCAGCTTCTTTTTAGGGAGTCGGACAACGCGTTCGTAATAGGTCCGCTAGGCTCCCTCACACCCATAGCGACCGAGACCTTTGCACGAAACGCAAACAATATATCCAGTGGAACATTAGCGGTTGCTAGAGGAGGAACGGGAGTCTCCTTCAGTACCGGAACAGGTAGTGTTGTTTTGAGTAGTTCTCCAACGTTTACGGGAACAGCTAACTTTGCATCTCTAACAACTTCTGGGCCTTCGACGATAAATGGTAACATGACCTTCGGAACCGGAGTCAATCTATTTGTAAACCCTAACGATTCCGTGACTGCTCCAGGATACTCTTGGGATACTGATACAAATACCGGAATGTATCGTGTTGCGGCAGATACAATAGGGTTTGCTGTAGGCGGGGTCAATAAAGCTACTATAAACAGCACTGGTATAGTGGGTAGCGGAGCTAATATAACCAGTTTAAGTGCTGCCAACATATCCAGTGGAATATTAGCAATTGTTAATGGAGGCACGGGAGTCAGTACTGGCTTAGGTGCCCTGAACGCAAACAATATATCCAGTGGAACATTGGCGGTTGTTAGAGGCGGCACAGGGGTCACCCTTAGTACCGGAGCCGGGAGCAAAGTGTTGAGCGACAACGCAACTATGAGCAACTTGACGACCATAGGAGGCATGATCAGCGGTAACGGTGTCGGAATTACGGCATTGAACGCAAACAACATATCCAGTGGAACATTAGCGGTTGATAGAGGAGGAACGGGGGTCTCCACCAGTACCGGAACAGGTAGCGTTGTTTTGAGTAGTTCTCCAACGTTTACTGGAACAACTAACTTTGCATCTCTAACAACTTCCAATTTGGATGTGGGTGGTCTTACGACACTGAATGGGAAGTGTATGTGTCTTGATACATTGACTGTGGGTGTTGGTGTTGGAGATACTGTTTACCCACTACATATAAAGACAAGTGTGGATAACGTATCCCTGTTCAGTGTGGGCGATGTGGTCATGTACTCCGACATTCGCACCAAGTCGGATGTGATCCCGATTCCGGATGCATTGGAACGTGTGGGACGCCTTCGAGGGTATACGTTCATAAAGAATGGTGACGAGACACGTCGTAGTTGTGGTCTCATTGCACAGGAACTATTGGATGTCTTGCCTGAAGCTGTGCATGCACATCCGGAATCTGGAATGCTGACTGTCGCTTACGGGAATGTAGTGTCTTTACTTGTGAATGCGATAAATGAACTTAAGCCACAAGTCGATACGCTTTATCGTGCACTTAATGCTTGGAGTGGGCGCATGAATCCCCCAAATTTTCGTATTGCAAGTTCAATGATCAGACACATATTCGTTTTCTTCTTTGTCAAAGCACGTTCAACGGATATAAGAAAAAAACGCTTATTTTTGTAAAATGTCTGTAGAAGCTACACATCCGCATAAAGAAATCATAGACAGGTTTTCCATATTGGCAAGAGAGATGCGACAAGATAGATGTGGCAAGAGAGATGCGGATATCTTTATCTTTGAGGCTTTTAGAATGGTGGCCTTGCAAAATGACATCGATGTTCTGTATGCGATATGGACTCATTTCCCTACTTCTGTGTGGTCTTGTGCTTCTGGACATGTGGTTCAAGATCTGTATGAAGAAGAGATGATAGGTACATTAAATGAATTTGCCTTGAAAAGACGGTTTATCATGGGGGGGAAGTGGCAGTACCAAACATTATCACAAACAGATCCACGACTAAAAGTGACATTCGACGATTAATGCGTCGATTTTTAATGATGAATGGTTGTCGGAACCAAGCTCAAGAAAACTCAATGCACGTGTTTCTTGATGACAAGTACCGCACTGTGCGGTCGCTGGAGCGCACAATGATCGTGCTACCACAGAGAAGCCCCGCATCCACGGTGAACGCATCTATACCCCCGCTCTGTACTAGCATCAGAACATCCTCTATCGCGAAGAAGGGTGCAGGCGCGGACAGACCGTAGTACACGCCGGTGCTGGACTCAAACACCACCGAGCACGGAGCGGAACGGAAGACGGACGAGAGACGCGGGCAGAGCAAGAGGGACACGAACACGGAGTCCAACACAGGCGCCTTCACTATCACACGCAAATCGGAAGAATCCAATGAAGGATCAGGAACAGGATGAGGAGGTTTAGGCGGCGGAGACATATCAACCGGAGCAGGAGGAGGAGGTTTAGATGGCGGAGACATATCAACGGGAGAAGGAGGAGGAGGTTTAGGTGGCGGAGACATATCAACCGGAGCAGGAGGAGGAGGTTTAGGCGTCGGAGACATATCAACGGGAGAAGGAGGAGGATGTTTAGGCTGCGGAGACATATGAACGGGAGAAGGAGGAGGAGGTTTAGGTGGCGGAGACATATCAACCGGAGAAGGAGGAGGAGGTTTAGGCGGCGGATACAATGTCGTATCAGAAACTGGCGACGAAACGAACTCGCATGTTGGGCAACACGCGTGTGTGAAAGGTTCGTGTATGGAGTACGTGCATACTGAGTTGTTGCCGCATAACTTAAATGGAGTATTGCAAGGGGGGGTCAAGTGTATGTAGAAAACGCTACCCAATATACTGTCGTAGTTAGACTGGATGTTTGTCACGACGATCTCAGCGAAACCAGTGTAGTTGCGAAAGTAAATTCCGCCACCCTTGCGGACACCATTGATAGACACAAGATCCACGCTCCCAGAACAAACGTCAACCGTCTTTATGGCAACCTTCTGGAATGTCCGACGAAGGGCAGTGCAACAGTCGACACCTGTATCAGGAGAGATGCAGGAATGCGGGAGTACAGTGAAACACATTAAATTATCGGAAAAAGAGGGCGCAAGAACGTATGGACTACTGCTCGGTGAGCTGCAACTCGGCGGTTTGCAACTTCCTGCAGGGAACCTCGTGTACGCGCACGCAGGAGATAAAGCAGATAATAGGGACGCCAAAGCGAAGCAAACTATTGCAAGTGATCTTGACATCAATCAATAAGAAGAAGGCTTACTTACTTACATACATACATACATTTTAAAGTGGGACACAATGGGCGTTCCTGCCTCCCGGCGGATGTTTTGGAATTTCTACTCAGAATTTAGAGACTCCGGAGCTCTTGGACACGTTGTTTACATTACAAACCTTCCTCATACTCCTCAAAAAAATATTTGTAGTGAACCACAAAAAAAAAAATAGCAGGTTTACATTACTAATTCTAAATAAAGTCGTGACTCAAAAACGGTTAAAGTGGTTGACATATATGCCATTAAAGTAAAGGTCAGGTGGCGTGGGTTAAAGGTTGCAAGGGCCACATGGAGTGGCACATGGCACATTAGGTTAAAGGTAATACTGTTCTTTAACCTCGTGTGCCAACATGACTAATACGGAGAGTGATGTACACGTGGCAAGTACTGACCAGCTAAGTGCTGACGTGGCAACTGTAACGATAAAGTCGCGTCCGTTATCGATACAAACTGTAACGATAGAGCTAGGGTAATATAAGGTAAGCCCTACCAAGCAGTGCCAGCCTGGTAGGGCTTCGGCCCGGGGGGCCTCGCCTCATCGTTCGAACGCGCAAAGACGCCTACCTGCCGGTGGGAAAAAAAACTAAACCGCCAACAAAAGCGTTTAGCAAACATGGCAATCTCCTTGTCTAGCTTTAGGGTTTAGGTTTCACGATTCCTCGCGAGATAGGCATTTATAGTCTGTAGCTATCTATCAGAGATCTCAGAGATCTCAGAGATATCAGTATATCAGTATGTCAGTATATCAGCATATCAGTATATCAGCATATCAGTATATCATGATATCAGAATATCAGTATATCAGCATATCAGTATATCAGTATATCAGTATATCAGTATATCAGTATATCAGAGATATACTGATATCAGAGATATCAGTATAGTCTGTAGCTATCTATCAGATATATCAGAGATCTCAGAGATCTCATCATCATCAGTTGATTGAAGGGGGGAAAACGGGATCATTGATGTAAGGAGGTTTCTTTGATGGACTGGACATTTTGTAGAACCATCAACTCATACTGTTACGCTGAATCTAGTGCTCCATCAAGCAGAAATCGTTGAAATCATCTTGTAAGGATATTGTGTCAATTTCTCCCCAATTCCTCTTGCAATTCTTGAACATAGTAAACACAGTCCCGAAAACATTGTAGTGGGTTTCTGCTGACAACATGGTCTTCGTCATCACAGAATGGCGTCGTAGCACCTTGGCCGATACTCGAAAAGACGTCGTCACGGTCAAGCACAGTGTCTGTTGTTGCAGGGGTGGGGGCGGTTACGGCTGCAGAGACAACATGGTCTTCGTCATCACAGAATGGCGTCGTAGCACCTTGGCCGATACTCAAGAAGACGCCAAGGTCGAGCACATAGTCTGTTGCAGCAGGGGTGGGGGCGGTTACGGCTGCAGAGACAACATGGTCTTGTCATCACAGAATGGCGTCGTAGCACCTTGGCCGATAAAAGACGCCAATGTCGAGCACATTGTCTGTTGCTGCAGGGGCGGGGGCGGCTGCAGGGGCAGGGGCGGCTGCAGGGGCGGGGGCGGCTGCAGGGGCGGGGGCGGCTGCAGGGGCAGGGGCAGGGGCAGGGGCGGCTGCAGGGGCGGTTACTGCAGCATCACTACGAATAGTTCCCAACAACTTTGTAGCCTCGTCCGCGTAGATTGCTCTCCGGATTCTACGAAGATTGACCAGGAACACAGTCACTGCATTCTTAGGAGAATTCTCAATCAATCCCATTTTGCGCATCTCACTAGCGACATGTTGTTGTTGTCCATTGGGTCTGCCACCATAGCTTTCCAGCTCTCTGTACAGAACCGCCTTCTTGTACGTTAACGTATCGTGTTTGTACTTGACTGGCACCACGTCGTCCATCTCGTCGATTTGGTTCGTTGTCACCTGAATGAGCGCCAGTATTGTACTGCGCACCATGGATTCCCTGCTGACTTGTCCAAAATTAGGCCCAACGTTCTTGAATCTGTTCAGAACAAACGATTCTCGGACGACCTCCAATACCAGCATATCGTCGGTCAAATCACATGGGCGAGCAATATACACAAGTGTAGGGGCCGGTACATCATGTGCAGTAGCAGTATTGCACGCCGCCTTGCAAGTGCAAAAGTCGTCCTTCACATATGGCCATACAATGACCAGCATGCAATCGCCACAACGCTGGTCTCCTACCACGAAGCAGCAGACTTCCTTCTCCACATCATTGATAGTCTTCCCATCAAGCTCGGCCAACGCCTCCAATATCAGAGGGTTGCGTGACGCATAGTGTCCAGGAGTAATATACGAAGAAGACTCAGCATCCGCGTTCATATCTTCAGGTTTGAGCCATGTTGTTAACCCAGGTATGTTCGTATCACGACGCCGGGACTTGGACCTGTTCTGGGACAGGGAATCCATTGACGATGGAAGATGATGACGATGGAAAATGATGACGGTAAGTTTATACTAACAATACAACGAATATCGGCGAAATGCTGTGAATGTGACTGGTAATACAACCAATGCGGTTTTGTGTATGGGACCGGCAATACAACCAATGCGGTTTTGTGTATGGGACCGGCAATACAACCAATGCCGTTTTGTGTATGGGACCGGCAATACAACCAAGTCGATTTTGTGTATGGTGGGGATGCGGCAATACAACCAATGCGATGGTGGGGATGCGGTTGCGGTTGCTGTTATTTATTTCCACCAACAACACCTTTGTAAGCAACAGCGCCCACAACCATCCAGCCTTTCGGAAAGCCCATGATGGCGGTCTCCACCCACCGGATGTTGATTCGCAGTTGCTCCCGCGCATCGAGGTGATTTCCATGGACGTACCCGTTAGAAGCCGCAGTTTTGCTCGCGTGGAATACGCGCGTGGCGAAACCGCTTTTCACACGCCTACCATGCGCAGTCCACTCACGTGGCGTGAAGTGACTGGAGGAGCGCATAGGCGTTGGCCAGATGCTTACTCTCCACAAGCGGTCTTCACCAGGGTAGTACAGACGCGTGTAGAACTCAGCCTTCGCGCGATCCAGTGACTCCAAACAAGGACGCACAACTAGAGGATATTGACTCAGACCCACATCGAGTAACCTGCCCATATTAGTAATATTACTAGTACTACTACCAAACACAGACCGCATCTCGGTCAGCAAAACAGCGAATGCAAAACGAGCCGCCTGAGGCACGATCGCATTTCCCAAGGCCTGCCACTGAAGCGTCAGAGACCGGACATCAGCACGAGACTCGGTGCCAGGCGAACGCGTCACGAGGCGAGGCATCTCCGCATCCAATTTTGCAAATGGATAGGACAATGACTGAGAAATCGAAGAGGACAGACGGGTCCTGCTCAAGTAAGGTAACAACATACCAGCGTCTTTGTCACGAGCAGCGAGTACCCAAATACGAGACCGGACGTGACGGGCACCCATGTCAGCTGCAGATAGAATACCATAGCGCACACTAAAACCGCGAGTCTCGAAAGCTTCGCAAATCGCATCCAACCCACGGTATCTCAACGCCGGAGAGTTCTCAAGAAAGACGGCCCGAACAGAAGGAAGACCGTCCAAAACACGGAATACCTCCCACACAAGTGAAGAACGCGTACCGGACAAACCACCGCCCTTCCCAGCCATAGAAACATCCTGGCAAGGAAATGATGCTGTGATGAGATTGGGGCCGAGAGCAGCTCCGACACGAGAAGAAGACGCAATCACATCCAACGGGTCCAGTGTGGTGACATCCGATATGATGGGAATCCCCGGAAACTGAGAGGACAACACACCGCACGCGAAAGAATCGATCTCGCAAAAACAACAAGGACGCGCCAACCCCTTCAAAGCAACAGCATGCCCACCGATACCACTGAACAGATCCGCGTAAACAAGCATGTGTATCAATAATAAATTCAACGGCGGTTTTTTTCACACAAAATGTGTTTCACGTCACTTTATCAGATTGAACCGGCAAAAACGGTTCAGGGAAGTCTTGTAAAGGTAATGAACAAGGCGATCGTAGACCTCGTCAGGATTGCTCATGTGCCTGCTACCAGAACCACGCTCGAGGTGAGTACGCAGACAATTCCAAATACATTCCACGAAGTACTCGTGACGCGAATACCAATCGTCAAGCGACATCACGGAAGGAGACCTCGCCATCTTCGGAACCAACAGAGGAGGATCACGACGCACATGACCTTGAACATGCACCATGTTATTCTTACTTACACACATATTGTCATGGACCCAAAAACCTTTATGCACGAGTGTGCTGAATTCTTACAATGGTGAATCATCAAATCACAATGATTCACCATCACATGATAGACATTTCAAAAAATCCGCCCATTTGTTCTCAAATTATTTAGTAATACAGTAAAGACGATGAAGGACCTTGCGATTGTGCTTGCTTTTTACACGATCGCGGAGGCCGTTTGGCTCTTCGGTATGAAGGGATTTTACGTGGCCCAATTCGCGCGGTTCTCTGTGAATCTTGCGGTGCAATCTTGGCTTGCGGTTTGCATGGTGTACGCGTTGCTCTTAGGTGCAGCATACTTATTGTTGCGCCCGAATCCATCGGTCAGGATGGGCGCATTGTTCGGGGGGACCGTGTACGGCGTGTACAACCTCACGAACCTGGGTATGCGTGGGGGATGGTGGCCGTGGACACCACATGGGGAGCCTTAGTTTTCGCCACACTATCTTACATTTTCAAACGGTTCCGCTGAAAGCAGGCGGGGTTTGTGGCCACCCTAAAGCGGACTCTGTAGCCACACATGTAACCCTGGTTATGCGAGACGGTTTGCTACAGCTGGATGTTACATGATTTTAAAAAAAGTATGAGAACAAATGTAAGACCCAAAAACATGTCAACACACGTCATCTCAAAAACAAGAGAGTTGCTGCACGCGTGGGAAAGGTTCTGCGAACAACAATCTAAAATGCACGATACTGCTCGAGCACACTACAAGTTTACAACTATATGATCGCAATACCTGCAATCCTCCTTACAACAATAAGCGGAGCAGGAAGTCTAGGACTTTCGAACAGACACAATGACGTAGCACTATCTTACGTAATGGGATCACTTTCACTAACCGCAGGGGCCATGTTCTCAATCCATCGTTACATGAACATTCCAGAACTACAACAGTTACAAGATTTTTACAGCGACGAGTTTCTAAAACTGCGCAATAACATTCGCCTTCATCTAGTTATCACAGACGACGAAGACAACAAAACGTTCTCTTCACTTGTCGAATTCAGCAAAAACATAAAGACCATTCTTGAAAACTGCATCGACAAATCACCATCATTGCCCCCCATGGTTGTCGGTTTGAAAAAGAAAAGTATGGGGAAGAAGTTCTACTCAAAAAGGATGTTTAACGATGATTCCTACGCTTTGTCGAACATAGAAGAAGATAGAACAAACCCCAATGTAGACATATTCATATCCAAAGAAGCATCCTCATCATCCCATACTTGAAATGACACTGTTGAGGACAAGCGTGCGCCTAGCCCTAATCTGGATACGAGTGGAAGCAATGTCAGACTCGGTATCCGACAACTCCTTGTAAAGACTCGCCAAAAGAACATTTGCACGCGTCAACCGATTGTAACAGTTTACAACATCCTTCAAAACAACCTTCAACTGGTCAGGAGACACAGCAATTTTTGCTCGCATGGAATTCATATGTGCAAGCTCGGACCGGGAACGCTCCAGCTCATACATGGAAATGCCATGTTCATTCTTGAGCTCCGAATAAGTCGTCTCCAGCTCAGACTTGGAATCCCACACGCTCTTGAGCTCCGAATATACAATATCAATCTCAGACATCACTCCTGAAAGCTCGGACTTCGTGTCCGCAAGCTCAGACATCACTCCTGAAAGCTCGGACTTCGTGTCCGCAAGCTCATACCTCACTCCTGAAAGCTCGGACTTCGTGTTCGCAAGCTTTGCCAACTCGTCCTCCAACGAAGAACCATCCGCCCGCGCATACACACCCTTATGCCGAGTCTCCTCCACCGACAAAAGCGTACGCTCAAGCTCAGCATTCGCATCCACCAGCTCCGCACGCGCACCAACCAGACGAGCGGTCGCGTCCCCCAAACCCACACGCGCCACATCGATCTCAGACGCGGCGACACGCGCACGCTCCCTGATCTCCACCAACTCAGCCTCAACAGCGAGAGCCCCCTCACGGAAACCAACCAACTCGTCTTCATGAGCCCTAATCTTGCCGAGAGCGGAAGACCGCTGCTTACCGACAAGCTTGGTCTTGTGCCGAATACGGTTCATCTCCAAACGAATCTCCTCGTCACCGCGACGAAGAGCGACAAGCTCATCCTTCCCCTTGCCAACAGTGTCTGCAAATTTACGACGGTCAGCTTGTATGTCACGGAGTTGGTCGAGCTTCTCATTAGCACGACACTGCTCATCAATCATCTGCGTACCAAGGTGATTCATCACTCTCGTAGAAACCTCAATGCGCAACCGCGCCTTTTCAATGGCGGCGGCGTTATCCTGCTCCCTCCCCTTGAGCTCATCCAAAAATCCTTCCTGAGCACGAATCGCCGAAAGAAATACATCCGCCTTCGGACATAAGACCACATCGCATGCCTCCTCCTCCTTACGCTGCTGTAAAATACGTTTAAGCACATTGTCAATATCCTTCACATCGGACTTCAGCAGGGCACGGATGTGCGCGTCCAAATCGCAAGAATTGTCAGAACAAGAAGAAGCCATTTCGTTCTATATAATGGGATGATAGTGTGATCTCACAAGCTCTCACCAAACATCGGTGGGCATAACATTTATACTCGATTCCAAAAAAGAGGTGCAAAAATATTTGACAACAACTGTATACACATGTAATATGGAATCCGCCGCAATAATATTAATTTTGATAGCGATATTCGGCGTCGTAGTGTACGTAGTGATATCGCACGCTATGCTCAAACACAACATCGACAAAACGACCGAGGCGAACAATAAACGAGAACAGATACTGCACGATGACGAACAAGAACTTGAAATGGCCGCAGAGAAGAACAAGAAACGCGATCATAGAATGCAGAAAGACGTACGAACCCTGGAAGGCAAGATCGCCCTAATCAAAAGGGTGATCATTCGTCTGGATCAACTCGAGAACAGTACGAAAGGTACCAAGACGGACATTCAAATGCTACAAAATAATCTGACAACCAATGGAACTTTGAATGTAACGGGGGGCGATGCCAAGGTCTGCATAGACGGGGTATGCATTACCAAGGCCGACCTATCCAATTTCAAGGTCGCGACGGCCTCCATCGCTCAACTAGAGCAGAATTTGTCCGAAAGTAATGCAAAGGCACTGGCACAGGCACAGGCACAGGCACGGGCAGAGGTAGAGGCACAGGCGCGTGCAGCACAGGAACAAGCAAAGGCGCGTACAGCACAGGAACAGGAGCAGGCGCGTGCAGCACAGGCACAGGAGCAGGCGCAGGCGCGTGCAGCACAGGAACAAGCAAAGGCGCGTGCAGCACAGGAACAGAAGCAGGCGCGTGCAGCACAGGCACAGGAGCAGGCGCAGGCGCGTGCAGCACAGGAACAGGAGCAGGCGCAGGCGCGTGCAGCACAGGCACAGGAGCAGGCGCAGGCGCGTGCAGCACAGGAACAAGCAAAGGCGCGTGCAGCACAGGAACAAGCAAAGGCGCGTGCAGCACAGGAACAAGCAAAGGCGCGTGCAGCACAGGAACAAGCAAAGGCGCGTGCAGCACAGGAACAAGCAAAGGCGCGTGCAGCACAGGAACAAGCAAAGGCGCGTGCAGCACAGGAACAAGCAAAGGCGCGTGCAGCACAGGCACAGGAGCAGGCGCGTGCAGCACAGGCACAGGCGCAGGCGCAGGCGCAGGCGCAGGCGCGTGCAGATGCGCAGGCGCGTGCATATGCGCAGCCAAAGGCATATGCGCAGGCGCGTGCAAAGGCGCCTGCGCTCGTGCAAAGACGAGCACAAATAGCAACAAAAGAGGTAGAACAGAAACCCAACACCGGTGCCGACCACTTTATGGCACAAACAAACCCCTACGCTGGTAATGTGTCGTGGTCTGTATCCCATGATTTAACTATAATTTCTATAGGAATTTACGGAGTTTGGGTGAGAAAAGATGGCATGGTTGCTGGTTCGATTTCAACTCCTTCAATCACTGCAACTGGGGCAGATGGTGTGGCTGTAATCGCTAGTCTAGATAAATATTTCCGATAACCCCCCTGATGCAAGGTGTGGTGAAGCGTGCAAGTACTGGGGTTGGGGGAGTTCGGGGATGGGATGGAATGGGAAAATGAATGCACAGGGCAACTGTGAATGCACAAACGGGTCAGAAAGCGGGCAGATTCAACCGAACGTCTGCCAAATTTACCCTAGCATTTGCCAGGAGAATGGCTGGGGTAAATGACCAAGTGGGGGGGATGATGACCTCTCTTAGCGATGGGCAAACTCTGTATACAAAATATAATGGGGGGGGGGGGCAACGGGCGTATGGCTTCGGGGCGATTGTGGTCGCGAAGGCCACAACGGAGTGTAATGGGCGGTCCTGCATTCCGGCCGATTTTGACTGGTTGCGAAACATGGTCTGGAGCGGATTTGTGATTCCTCGGTGCTGATATCTCAAGCTAGCGAGTCGTTCCAGATGCTCTAAATTCTGAGTAGAAATTTAAAAAAATCCGCCGGGAGGAAGGAACGCCCATTGTGTGGCCGTACTCAATGTGACCTTTTTTTTGTTCATTTTTGTATGTATAAAAATGTCTTCAACACCCCGCAATTCCTCTTCTACTTCAAAACGTAAGAAGACTTCTGGAGATGCGACTTTTGCAGCTAAGCTGGCTGTGTTCATGTTGAACGCTCAGTCACACGACATTCGTTTTTCCGAGAAGGAGGGCTTCCTTCACTCGAGTGATTATGTGAAGGGCGTCATCCCCCTTTTGCATATGAACATCAGTCGCGAGGGGTTTCAAGTGGTTATGAGCACTACGAAGGGTAATTTGTCCATTGCCCTAGCTCAGTTGTGTAGTAGCAAGAACATCGAGGATATTCTTTGTTTCGAAAAGTTCAGTTGCCTGCGTCAGTGTGCTTTTACAAGTGACGTTCTTGTTGACCGTTTCGTAGACACGATTGAGACTTCTTATGAGACCCGCAAGAACGGAATTAAGTTGGTGAAGCAGTTGGCTAAGCACCAGCGATGGCAGGTGAGTGCCGGTATCATCCCCGATTCCTCGATCGCGTGGTCCGAGAATCTTTAAATACAAAAAAATTGAAAGGTTTTTCGGAACGTTAGGAATACAACAACAACCTCCTCACACCCAGTAATATACTGCATCTGTCATACGAAATGTTTGGAATCTCTGACGTCTTCGCAATCATTGCGTCCCGACCCAAGGTATTCGTCATTTACGACAACCCGACTTTTGTCGCCAAGCCTGTGTTAACTCGCAAAGGGATGTCCCGCACCAAGAAGTAATCTGGATGAGAAGGTGTTTCTGTTTGAAAGAAAGTATTTGAAAAAAAGTATTTGAAAAAAAGTATTTGAAAAAAAGTATTTGAAAAAAAAAGAAACAAAACGGGGCCAAAATCAGCACCTCCACGTGGTGGCCCTGGATACCCCAACCAAGCTGAAACAAATAAAACAATAGACAATAAAAAACGGTTGTCTATTTGTTTTATTTGTTTTATTTGTTTTAACTCCGTGTACGTCCACACCAGAGTGTGACCTTGGTGTCTATCCATCCTATTTTGTTGGTACCCAGAAGTGGCCATGAGCAGCAGCACCCGCCAAGGACAGTCCAGATCTCAAAATCCGCCGGGAGTGTAGGAACACCCAATTGACGGGTTTCAAGCCCTAACGATCAGTTTCACTCCTGAATTTATGAGAGACTCTCTAATGAGTGTCTTAATGATACTTTGGACATTTAGTGTCCCAACTGTGTAGTAATCATCAGCGGACAGAGGGTAGCGCACTTCGATGTTTGTACCCTTAGCCGTGACCTCGGAAACGTTGGTGGTGACCTTCGGCTCTTTGAGCACTAATGCGTATTTCTGCACGTCAACCCTCAGATTTTCAAGTGCCTTTGCAATGAAGACGTTCTTATTGGAGATGGTGACCACGTCGACAACGATGGGTGTTTTGGATGTGGAGTGATTTTTCAACGCACTGCCGTACAGGACCCTGTTAGGAACGATAAATGAGACCCCAGAATCGTCATCCAATAAGGTGGTGTAAAGTATATTGAAATTTTTTACCGTTCCGTTTACGCCGTCGCGTGAATCATCAAAGACTTCTATGTAGTTACCCATACTGAAAGCGTTCGACATCATCAGCATGATCCCTGCAGACAGGTCGCTAAACGTCCCTTGCATTCCAATCCCTATTGCCAGTAGCACTGCCCCTAGGATGGTGATCACTGCTGCACCCTCTATTCCAATGGACACAAATAGGATCGTTATGGCAATGCCCATTATGATCCAATACATGAAGCTCTTCATAACATGTATAGCAGTAGACCGCTTGAGGCTCTCTGGTGTGTCTTTCTTGTTAGAGACCCTGGATACGACGTAGGCTACGGTCTTTGACAAAGTGCGATGCAACTAGGTACACGATAGCCACTACACCCATGATTACGGAGCGCACGGTCATAAGCGACGACAATCAACTACCAATGTTTGATGCTAATAAGGTTGCAGTCGGAAGAGTGGACATTTTTGAGTATTTTCACTTATTTTTACGTACATGCATTTTCCGAAAATTTGTACCCCA
>JACBWV010000023.1:0-26029 GCA_013435795.1 Chlamydomonas sp. ICE-L | reverse complement strand
TTAGCA
Source organism: Chlamydomonas sp. ICE-L (assembly GCA_013435795.1). Classification (NCBI taxonomy): domain Eukaryota; kingdom Viridiplantae; phylum Chlorophyta; class Chlorophyceae; order Chlamydomonadales; family Chlamydomonadaceae; genus Chlamydomonas; species Chlamydomonas sp. ICE-L. The sequence continues at coordinate 26,023 of JACBWV010000023.1, read as the reverse complement.
CTTAGGTGGTATGGTTAATAATGGGGCACTTATGACTTAGGTATGGTCTGAGCACTGTCTGTTATTGGCTAAGCACTTTATGTGTGGTAGAGGATCACTTATGTTATGGTTCTAAGGGAGCACTTATGTATGGGATAAGCACTTAGGTAGGGTGGATAGTGTAAGCACTTATTTATGTGGGTATTAAGCTGCTTATGGTATGTATAATGCACAGTACGTGTATGGGTATAAGCACTTATGTATGGGTAATAGCACTTCTGTATGGGTATAAGAGCACTTGGGCTATGTATAGGAGCAACTTATGTATGGTATAGCACTTATCTTATGTAAGGTGTACTGCACTTATACTTAATGTCTGGGATATAAAAGCACTAAATGTATGGGTAAGAAGTCACAGTGTATGGGTATGGGCAGCTTATGTATGGGGTTAGCTCTTGTATGGGTATAACTGTTATGTAGGGTATAACCTGTGGGGGTTATGGGTGGTATAGACGCAACGGTATGTAAGTGGGTATCAGCCTTATGGGGGTGTGGGTGTAGCGCACTTATGACTTAGGTAAGGGGAGATGGTTATGTGCCTTATGACGTATTTTGGTGTACGCACTTATGATCTTAGATGGGTATACGCACGTAGTTGTGGGGTATAAGCACTTAGTGTTGATGGTATAAGCGAGCTTATTATTGTATAATGGCACTTATTATGGGTAGAAGCACTTAGGTAGGGGTATAAGCAACTTTGTATGGGTATACGCACTCGTCGACTTACGCATGTATAGCACTTATTGCGGGGTGGGGAAAATAGGGGGGTTACACTTTATGGTAGTGGGGGTATCGCATTTGATTTGGAAGGGGGGTTTATGGAGCATTATGAAGGTAGTTAGGGGTATAGCCTTATGTTGTGTTGGAAGGCCTTATGTATGGGTGTAACACAGGTATGTATGAGTATAGCGTCAGGGCGTTAGTACTTGGGTATAGGGAGCACTATGTATGGTATGGAAGCACTTATCATGGTAAAGCCTTAAATATGATGGTGTATAGTAACATTATGAACTTATGTATGGTATAAGCACTTATGTTGGGTATACAAAGAACTTATGACTTGTGTATTGGTCTCTCACTTATGTATGGTATACAGCGCTTAATACTTATGTATGGGTAATAATGCACTTATGTCATGGGTATAAGGCACTCAGTATGGGTAGTGGACCTTAATGATCTTAATGTTATGGGTATACGCCTTACGGGGTGTATAAAAAGGCAATAAGCACTGGATGTATTGGTAGAAGCACTTATGTTGGGTAGACGCACTGATTATGGTATAAGACTTCTGTCTGGGATATAAGCACTTATGTCTGGGTAGAAGCACTTATGTATGGGTAATAGCACTTAATGGTATGGGTATAGGCACTTATGTATGGGTGATAAGCACGTAGACTTTGATGTATGGGTGTCCGCACTTATGACTTATGTATGGGTATAACACTTATGTATGGGTATAGCACATATGTTATGGGTAGAAGCACTTCTGTATGGTATAAGCACGTATTTAGGGTATAAGCACTTAGGTAAGGTATAGCCCTTAATTGTTATGGGTATAAGCACTATGTATGTAATAACACTTATGTATGGGTATAGCACTTATGATTATGGATGGGTATAAGCACTTATTACTTATGTATGGGTGTACCACTATACTTATGTATGGGTATAAGCATTTATGTATGGGTATAGCACTTATGTTTGGTATATAAAGCACTAATGTATGGTATAAGCACTTAGTATGGGTAAGAAGCCACTAGGTATGGGTATAGCACTTATGTATGGGCATACGCCACTCATACTGTGAATAATGAGGGGGGTTTTTAAGCACTGATTGGGGATGGATAAGCACTATTATGGGGGTATAACAACTTTGTATGGGTATAACAGCTGTATGACTATATGTATGGTATAAGCAACATATGTATGGATTTATAAGGACGTATGACTTAGGTTCTGGTATAACACCTTATATTAAAGAGTGTGTGGTATAAGCACATATGTAATGAGTAGACGCATTATGTATGGGTATAAAGCCCTCTATGTATGGGTATAAGCACTATGTCTGGGTATAACGCACTTATGTATGGGTAAACACTGAATGAATGTATGGGTAGAAGCACTTATGTATGGTGGGTGATAGGGGGGCGATGCATTATGACTTAGTGTATGGGTTGAAGCACTTATGTATCTTAGTTTATTAGGTATCACACTTATGTATGGTTTATGAAGGTAACTTATGTTTGGGTCTAACACTTATTTAATGGGTTACCACTTCTGTATGGGTATAAGCACTTTGTAAATTGGTATAAGCACTTAATGTATGGTATACGCACTCATTAAACTTATGTATGGTAGTATAAGCACTTATGTATGGGACAAGCCCTTAGGTATGGGTTATAAGCCCTTGAATGACTTAATGAGGGGTAGAGCCCTTATGACTTAATTATGGGTTATCAGCACTTATGTATGTGTAAGAGAGGACTTATGAACTTAGATGGGTAAATAGAGCACGGGTTATGGTATGGGTGTTAGCACGTTATGTAGGGGTAAAAGCACTATGCAGGGGTATAAATCACGTATATATGGTATAAGAAAGAATACTTATGAACTGATGTGGGAATAACAACTTATGGATGGGGGTATGAAGCACTATTGTATGGTAATCGCGCTTATGACTTATGTATGGGTATAAGCACTTATGTATGAGTAATAAGCACTTATTGTAGTGGGTAGAGGGAGGGCATCGTATGTATGGGTAGAAGCACTATGTATGGTATAAGCATTATATAACGGATGTAAATGGTATAACACTTATGATGGGTAGATTGCCTTATGGACATAGTATGGGTAAATCACTATGTATGGGTGGTTATAAAAAAGCACGTATGAGTTATGTATGGGGTATACGCACTATGTATTTATATGACTTCTGTATGGGTAGAAGCACGTAATGTATGGTTAGATAAGCCTTATGTATGGGTATAAGCATTAGTGTATGAAGAGGGGGGGGGGGGGGGGGGGAGTAGAGCACTTATTTATATTTATAAACAGAACACTTATGACTTAAGATAGTCTGGGTTGATGGGGGGACGACGTATTACTGATAGTGTATAAGCGCTTATACTTATGTATGGGCTGTACGCACTTATGACTTATGTGCATAGAGGTGGCGCGCACTGTATGCTGTAGGCTTGGGGGGTATAGCACTTATGTATGGGGGTTAGAAGCGCTTAGGACTGGTATTGAATGTGTATAAGCTATGCTAATTTATGGGTATAAGTGCACTGTGATTGTGTTGGTAGGAAGCACGTAAAAATGGGGTGTGTTGTATGGGTGTGACGCACGTAAATAAGATCCTTATTGGTATGGGTATAGCACTTATGACTTTTGGATGGGTGTACGCACTTATGACTCTGTATGGTATAGCGGTATGTGGAGGGTGTTAAAGCGACGTATTATCGGGTAATAAAGAACCACTAATGACTATTAGGTTTTAAGCACTTAACTTAGTATGGTATAAGCACTGATGACTTATGGTATGGGGTGAATAAGAAAAGAAAAAGCGCACTTATGTACTCGGCCATAACACTTATGTAAGAGTGGGTAAATCACTTATGTATTGGGTATAAGAACTTATTTATGGTATGTAGGGCACTTATGTATGGGGTATAAGCACAGAATATGTAGGGTATAAGCACTTATGGTAGAATAGTATATAAAGCACTTGGTAATGTGGATAAGCACTTATTATGGGTATACAAGACTCGGAACTTTTTTAACGAGGGTAGTAAGCCAGCATTATGCTGGGGTTAAGTGGCAATTATGTTGGGTATAGCCTTAGTATGGGGGTATAAGCACTTATGACTTATGTAGGGTAATAAGCCTTATACATATGTATGGGTTAGCCTTAGTGTATGGGTATCGCACGTTATGGGTATGGGTATAAAGCAAACGTGGTAGGTATGGTATACGACTTATGTATGGTAAACCTTATCTATGGGTAACATTATGGCAGGGGGGGTTAGGCACTGTTACTATGGGGATAGGTAAGTGACTTATTACTTATGTATGGGTAAAACACTTATTATGGGTATAAGAACTTATTACGTAGAGTAAGGTGTGGGTGTAAGCACGTTATGTATGGATAAATCGCTTAGATGACTATAATTGTATTGGGTCATAAGCACTTTGTATAGATTAAGTCAAAGCACTTATTGTGATGGGTAGAAAGCACGTAAGGTTGGGGATAAGCAACTTATGAACAATTGATTTAGTTGGTATGCCACTTCATGGTATGGGCCTACGCCTGGGGGGGATGGGTCTAAAGAAGTCACTTTTGGGTATGTGGTATAAGCACTTATGTCGGGGGATACGACTTATTGTATGTGTAAGCGCTTATTAGGGGTATGAAGCACTTATGTATGGTACAAGCACTTAGTATGGGTGGTAGGCACGGGTATGTATTGTTAAGGCAAAAAAAAAAAAAAAAAAAAAAAATAACACTTATGAGTTATGGTCTTGGTGTACGCACTTAATGTGAAAACGTATGTATGGGTAATAAGCACTTAGTATGTGGGTTATAAGCACATATGTATGACATGGGTATAAGCACTAATGGGTATGGGTATAAAGCACTTAGGGTATGGTATAAGCACTTATGTTAAGGATAATCAGCTATTAGGGGTATAAGCGACTTATGTATGGGGTATAGGGAGGCACTTATTTTTGGATGGAATCACTTATGACTTAAATGTCTGGTGGTATATGCAGCTTATGACTTATGTATGGTGTCGCACTTATGACTTATGGGTATGGTTAATAAGCCTTATTATGGGTATAGGGGAGCACTTTTGTGGGTATAAAAGCACGTTATGTATGGGTATAATCGACTTAGTATGGGGTATAAGCGACTTATGTTGGGTACATAAGCACTTATGTATAATAGTATACCACTCATGACTAAATAGGTTAATTGTATAAAAACACGTTATGTAACGTGAGTATGAAGGCTTATGTCGGGGTGTTATAATACGCGTATGGGTATGGGGGAATAAGACTATATTGGTATGTCTAAGCATTGTAATGACCTTATTGTATGGGTGGACGCAAACTTATGATGCTTGTATGGTATAAGCACTTATTATGGGTATAAGCACTTATGTAATGGGTATAAGCACTTAGAACTTATGTAATGGGTAGACGCACTTAATATGTATGGGTATAAGCACTTATGTATTGGAGTAACCAATTATATTTGGGTCAAGGACTGAGTATGGTATAAGCACTTATGACCTTGTTTATGGGTTGGTACTGCACTTTATGGTATAGTGTGTCGTAGCGCTTATGTAACATGGGTAGAGCACTTAGGGGTGTATGGTAATACGCACTCATGTATGGTATAGCACTTATAACTTATGTATGGGTATAAGCACTCATGAATTATGTATGGGTATAAGCACTTATGTATGGGTATAAGCACTTATGTATGGGTATAAGCACTTATGACTTATGTATGGGTGTACGCACTTATGACTTATGTATGGGTATAAGCACATATATATGGGTATAAGCACTTATGTATGGGTATAAGCACTTATGTATGGGTATAAGCCCTTAGGGATGGGTATAAGCAACGTTTATGTAGGGTATAAGCACTTAGTTTGGGTATAGGCACTATAACTTTAGGTATGGGTATAAGCAACTATGACTGTGTATGGGTTTCGCACTTAATGCGTATGTATGGGTAAAGCACTTCTGTATGGGTATAAGCACTATGTTGGGTAATAATCACCTTATGTATGGGTTAAGCACTTATGTATGGTAGTACGCACTTATGTATGGTAGAACAACTCAATATGGGTAAATAAGCCGTGTGTATGGGTAAAAGCATTATGTATGGTTAGAGCACTTATGTATGGTATAAGCAAAAACCGTTTATGTATGGGTATAAGCACTTATGTATGGGTATAAGCACTTATGTATGGGTATGAGCACTCCATGTATTGTAGTATAGAGGCAGGGGGGGGCGAAGGGAGGGGCGGGTAGGGGACGAAAAGCACAAGGAAGAGGGGGGGGGAGGGGAAAAAGAGGGAGGGACAGAGGAGAGGAAGTCAGGAGAAGGGAGAAGGGTAGAAACAGGGGGAGGAGGGGGGGGGGACGAGAAGGAAAGAGAAGCATTTGACTTATGTATGGGTATAAGCACTTATGTAGGGGCATAGCACTTTGTATGGTATAAGCTTATGTATGTTATAAGTACGTATGTATGGGTATAAGCCCGTATGTATTGGTATACGCACTTATGTAGGGTATAAGCACTATGTTGGGTATAAAGCACTTATGTACGGTATAAGCTACGTATGTAGGGTAATAATCCACTTATGACATATGTATGGGTAAGAGCCTTAAGTCTGGGTTAAGCACTTCTGTATTTGGTATGACCACTTATAATGGGTACAAGGACTTAGGTATGGGTAAGCAATTCATGACTTATGTATGGGTATAGCCCTTATTATGGGTAAAGCACTTATGTATGGGATAAGCACGTATGATGGGTAGAATCACTTATGTATGGGTAGAACAGCGTATAACTTATGTATGGTATAAGCCCTCATGAATTATGTTATGGGTAAGAAGCACTTTGACTTATGTATCGGGTATAAGCAACTTATTTATGGGTATAGCTTTTATAGTATATGTATGGGTGACGCACCTTATACTTCTGTATGGGGTAATAGCACATATATATGGGTATAAGCACTTTGTCTGGTATAAGCACTAGGTATGGGTATAAGCACTTATGCATGGGTAGTAGCACTTATGTATGTGTAAAAGCACTTATGTTCTGGTATAAGCACTTTATACTAGGTATGGGTATAACCCTTATGACTTATGTAGGGTTAACGCACTTATGTTATGTATGGGCATGAAGCGACTTATTATGGGTATAAGCACTTATTATGGGTAATGAGCCTTATGTATGGGTATAAGCACTTATGTATGTGTATAAAGCACTTAGTATGGTATAAGCACTGATGACTTTGTATTGGTGTACGCACGGATGAACTTATGTATGGTATAAGCACATATGTGGGGATAAGCACTTATGTAGGGTATAAGCAACTTCTGTTATCGGGTATAAGCAACTTATGTATGGGTATAAGCACTATTAATGGGTATAAGCACTTAATGACTTATATGGGTTAAGCACTTATGTTGGGCAAAGCACTTAGTAGGGTATAAGCAACTAGTAAGGTAGAAGCACTTATGTATTGGTATAATAAGCACTTATGTAATGGGTATACCAACTCATGACTTACGAAGGGGTATAGCACTTATGCATGGGATAAGCACTAATGTATGGTAAAGCCACTTATGTGTGGGTATAGCACTATGAACTTAGGTATGGGTATAGCACTTATGACATATTAGGGTAGACGCACTGGGATGTTATAGGGTTCTCTCCCTTCGTAACTGGGTCTCTCCACCATATGTCTGGGTCTACGCAACGTATGTATGGTTCTTCGCAATCTGTATCTATATATGGGCATAACACTTATGCATGGATAGCCCTTAAATATGGTTATCGAAGTCCCTATACTCTGTTGGGTATAACACCTATGTCTCTGGGATAAGAACTTATACTGTATTATGGGTATAAGCACTTTATGTATGGATATAAGCGCCTATGAACGGATGGTCGTGGGTATAGCACGTACTGTTGGGGTATAAGCAATTATGTATGGGTATAGCACTTTGTAGGGGTATAATCACTTAGACTTATGTATGGGTATACGGCACTTATGTATGGGCCATAAGCACTTATGATGGGTTATCAGCACTTATGTTATGGGTATAATCACTTAGTATGGGGATAACACTTATGTAATGGTATAGCAACTTATGTCTGGGTATAAGCACTTAGTATGGGTATAACACTATGTGGGGTAGGGCACTATTTGGGTCATAAGCCAACGGAATTGTGTTATGGGTGTACGCACTTATGCTTATTATGGTATAGCCCTTATGTATGGATAAGCACAAGGTATGGGAAAGCACTTATGTATGGGTAGAACACTTATTATGGTATAAGCCACTTATGTAAGTATAAGCCTTAGGTCTGGGAAAGCACTTATGTATGGGTATAAGCACTTATGTATGGTATAGTCACTTATGACTTTAGGTAAGGGTATAAGCACTTATACTATTATGGGTGTACGCACTTATGACTTATGTATGGTATCAGCAACTATGTATGGGATAGCCTATTTTGGGTATAAGCACTTATGTATGGGTATAAGTACTTATGTATGGGTATAAGCACTTAGGTATGGTTAAGCACCTATGTATGGTATACGCACCGCATACTTATGTAATGGTTTAACACTTATGTATGGTTGAAGCACTTATGGATGGGTATAACATTGATGACTTAGGTATGGTGTACGCACTTATTACTTATGTATGGGTATAAGCACGTATGTATGGGTATAAGCACTTATGTATGGGTATAAGCACTTCTGACTTATGTAGGGGTAATAAAGCCCTTATTATGGTATAGCACTTATGTATTGGTAACTCTATCACTTAGTACTGGGTATACTCACTTATGTATGGGTTACGTCCACTCAAATTAAGTACTTCTGGGTATAAGCCCTTAATGTATGGTTATAAGCCATTATGTATGGTATAAGCCACTTATGTATGGGTATAAGCACTTATGCCGTATGTATGGGTATAAGACTTATGATGGGGTAATAAGCATTATTACTATGTATGGTTATCAGTCACTTATGTACGGGTAAGCACTTATGTTCTGGGTATAAAGCACATGGGTATAAGCACTTAATAACTTATTTATGGTATAAGCACTATGACTTATGTATGGGTATAGCACTTATGTATGTGTAAATAGGATAACGACTTATGTATGGGTATAAAGCACTATGTATGGTATATCACATATGTATGAGTATAAGCACTTATGTATGGGTATAAGCACTTATGTATGGGTATAAGCACTTATGCATGGGTATAAGCACTTATATATGGGTATAAGTACTTATGACTTATGTATGGGTATAAGCACTTATTTTATGGGTATTATGTATGGGTATAAGCCACTTATGGATGGGTTATAAAGCCGTTTAATGACTTATTATGGGTATAAGAACTTATGTATTGTATAAGCACTTATGTATGGGTATAAGCACTTATGACTTATGTATGTTTATAGCACTTATGTATGGGTATAAGCACTTATGTTTGGGTATAAGCACTTATGTATGGGTATAAGCACTTATGCATGGGTATCAGCACTTATACTTTGTGATGGGTATAAGCACTTATGTATGGGTATAAGCACTTATGTATGGGTATAAGCACTTATGTATGGGTATAAGCACTTATGTATGGGTATAAGCACTTATGTATGGGTATAAGCACTTATGACTTATGTATGGTTATAAGCACTTATTGGTATGGGTTATAAGCACTTATGTCTTGGGTATAAGCACTTTTTATGGGTAGAACATTTGACTTATTTATGGGTTATAAGCCCTTATGACTTTGTAGGGGATAAAGCACTTAAGACTTATGTAATTGGTGTAGCACTTATGACTTATGTATGGTGCACGCCTTTGACTTATATATGGGTATAGAGCACTTATGTATGGTATAAGCACTTATACTTATGTATGGGTATAAGCACTTATGTATGGTATAAGCACTTATGTCTGGGTGAGCACTCACTTATACTTAGTTATGGGATAAGCACTATGACTTTGTATGGGTGTCAGCACTTATGATATGGTTATGGGTATAAGCACTAAGGTATGGGTCTGCGCACTTATGTATGGTATCAGCACTTATGCATTGGTATAAGCACTTATATAGGGTTATAAGTACTATGGACTTATGTATGGGTATAAGCCTTATTTTATGGGTATGAAAAGCACTTATATTATTTATGGCGTAAGCACGGGCCCGTGAACGCATGGTATGATGATGATGCAATCTTGCTAGACCGGCAGCAAGCCAAGCAACATGACTGGCTCTAGCTCGCTGGCTGTTTCTATGCACAAGGAGTACAAGCGGATTCTCAAAGAAAGAAGAGAAGTGGCTAGAACACGCATGGAGAACTTCAACGAATCTTCGGCATAATCCGAAAAGTTGGAAATACGTGCGTGAGCCTAACAAGGCCACTACGGCAGATACACAATTCATTATTGGGACTGACTTATTTTGCAGACCTCTGTTGATGTGCAAGAGGTATGATCCAAGTCTGGATGCTAGGGACTTTGTCCCTCAAGCTGATGGACCTCAGATAAGGCCGCACCAACATGGTTATGTCAAGGGACTTTACCACCCAGGAGTTTTTCTTTTCCCACTCCTAACTGGAAAACTCCTCCCCCGGGTAATGTATCCCTGCATAATGGTACAGATTTGCTTCCCATGAGGCCAACTCCCGATTTTGTCAAGCTATGACTAACCTTTTAATTATCCTGGAAGACTCTTACCCCAGCCAAGGGGCTGCAGCTCCTTGTACCCTGTACCCAAATCCAAAGTCAATGTGTAATTACAAGGACACCGTATCGAGGTCTTGCGTGAGCAACCCAGAGGAAAGATCTTCTCCCTTTGCTGCTAACGTAGACTAGATGATTGGTCAAAGAATTACCTGCAGAGCCGCTGTGCCAATATGGAATTTAAAAGTGGTAGGGGGTACTGCAGATGCAATCATCATTCTAAACCCTATTTTTATATAAATATAGAGAAAAGAACAGAAACCACGTCTTTGTGGCTTTTGTTGATTTCAAGAAGGCTTATGATTGGGTCACAGAGACTTGCATGGGATTTTCTAGCAAGCTAGTGAGTCAAGGACCCCTATCTCAGTATTCTGAAGTCCCATGTATAATCATGTTGTTTTCCCCAAGCTCTCCACATGGGGACATTGGATCCTCCTTTCCATCCCTTGTAGGAGTTAAACAATGAGACCCCCCCCCTTCCCCCACTCCTATTCGGTCTGTTTCATTGATAGAAATTGGAAATCGTTCCTCTCCGCAATCCAAGAACTACCAGACCAAATTAGGGCTGCGCTAGTTGGACCGATTCTGCAAACTGTTTACTTTAATGCTGATGTACCTAGCGATAAAATGGCAAATTCCCCGCAGAATATGCAGCGATGCTTGGACTGCCTGAGAGATTTCTGAGAGGCTTAGATTGGGCTGTGGAATATAAGAAAACTGAGCATTGGGTCGGTTTTCAACAAACCATCTTGAGGAGCCCGCATGGATCCCTATTTACAATTTGTCTAGAAATGGGCACAACTTTCTACAGTTATCTTTTATCTACTTGGGATCCCTCTTTGTGGATTTGACTCAATCAATCGTGCAAAAGCTGCTTTTTTCTAGATGCTCAACTACGCCCAAAAGGCACCCACATGCTTCGTGATCGATGCCATAACTATGTGAGATATACAATATTATATTCTCATCAAACAACCTTTTGATTCCTCTTGTACAAACCTATCCCCTGAATTTTGGCTTTGAGTTTGGGCTCCTTCTATTCTGACAACACACTTATCTCAAATGACCATGCTTGTGAGAAATGGCATAGAGGTTATACTTAAACAAATTTTGGGTGTTTTGCCAATCTACTACATCTCATATTATCATGGAGAGCTGGGTAAACCCCCCGTTGTGTTTGTTGCTTGTGCTTAAACAAGCTTTGCGTTCTGGAACAAGACCATACATAAGAACCTGAGGATCTCATTAGAATGGCTCTTGAGGACTCTTTTGCCTCCAACAAACACTGGCTGGGTTCATGACTTGCGTTGTGCTCTCCCACAGCGAGATCCAGTAAAAACATCAACATTTTGGATGCTGTCGATGTCGAAGGGATAGTCTGCAGTTTTTTTGATCATGTGAGGTTTAATACCCAAGTTACACCAAGCAGTTAGAGAGACAATCCTGATGAAGATAAGGTGTGGCTTAACGCCTCCGAACCAAAAATGGTTTCGCAGCCAACAGCAATGATCAGAATGGCTTTATTCCCTTTACAATATCCGCCTTACATAAGCAGGTCAGATTCGTCTATAAGCATCATTTAGAACTGGGTTCCCATTGGCTAACATCAGAAAGAATGAGGGGGGTGGATAAGCACGACATCCCTCGCTCAATGATACACTGTCCAATGTGTGGGTTCCAAAAACTGAGGAAGAAATGCATATGTTTGAGTGCCCTTGTTTATAATGATATTCGCCTCCGCATACCCATAATCTGTTTACAGATTTTTATAGGGCATGTCCATGAGGATACCGACCTTAACCGTATGGAATGTGGAAATTCCTGCGATTCCACATTCAGAACCTTTCTGAATGAATGGCCACTAAGTCTTTTTGGAGCAACCCTAGTCCGACTATCTTTCTACTTGTAGAAGACAAGACAGGAAGCCCTGGACTGCTTAGTGGCACCGTAATTTATTAATCCCTTTTTTTTCCTCTTGAGACTTCTCATGTTTAGCTTCCTTACCTCACGCCACTGTAATTGGTTGATATCTGGTCCCTGCTCTAAGGGTTTAATACCTACCGCCACCAAAACGGTGGTTGGGAGTTTGGTTTGTTTGTCCTCGACACACCCCTGATGTAATGGGGTTTTTTGCTTTGTGGGTGCTTTTTCTTTTTGTTAAAGCACAGAGTCTCATACACCCTCGCTGGTGTCAAGTAGACTTTAACATGTAATGTAATGTAATGTAATTTTATGTATGGGTATACGCACTTATTAGGGTATAAGCGGTTATTACTTATGTATGTTTATAAGAACTTATGTTATGGTTAATTATTATGTATGGGTATAATCACTTATGTATGGTGTAAAGCACTTAGTATGGGGTATAAGCACTTATGTATGGGTATAAGCACTTATGTATGGTATAAGCACTTATGACTTATGTATGGGTATAAGCACTTATGTATGGGTATAAGCACTTATGACTTATGTATGGGTATAAGCACTTATGTATGGGTATAAGCACTTATGTATGGGTATAAGCACTTATGACTTATGTATGGGTATAAGCACTTATGTATGGGTATAAGCACTTATGTATGGGTATAAGCACTTATTTATGGGTATAAGCACTTATGTACTTTGTAATGGGTATAAGCACGTATGACTATATGTATGGGTGTACGCACGTTATGACTTATGTATGGGATAAGCCACTTATATGGGTTATAAGCACTTTGTAGGGGTATAAGCACTTATGTATGGGTATAAGCACTTATGTATGGGTATAATCATCATGACTTTATGTCTGGGTATAACACTTACACGTATGGGTATAAGCACTTATGTATGGGTATAAGCACTTATGTATGGGTATAAGCACTTATGACTTATGTATGGGTATAAGCACTTATGACTTATGTATGGGTATAAGCACTTATGTATGGGTATAAGGACTTATGACTTATGATGGGTTTTTATAAGCACTTATGTATGGGTATAAAGCACTATGTATGAGTATAAGCACTTATGTAAGGGTATAAGCACTTATGTATGGGTATATCACTTATTGTCATGGGTATAGCACTTAATATGGTAAAGTTACTTATGACTTTATTATGGGTATAGCACTTATTTATGGGTAAAGCACTTATGACTTATGTATGGTATAAGCCTTATGTATGGGTATAAAGCTTTTATGACTTATGTATGGGTAATAGAACTTATGTATGGGTATAAGCCTTATGTATGGGTATAAGCACTTATGACTTATGTATGGGTATAAGCACTTATGTATGGGTATAAGCACTTATGTATGGGTATAAGCACTTATGTATGGGTATAAGCACTTATGTATGGGTATAAGCACTTATGACTTATGTATGGGTATAAGCACTTATGTATGGGTATAAGCACTTATGACTTATGTATGGGTATAAGCACTTATGTATGGGTATAAGCACTTATGTATGGGTATAAGCACTTATGTATGGGTAGAAGCACTTATGTATGGGTATAAGCACTTATGACTTATGTATGGTTATAAGCACTTATGTATGGGTATAAGCACTTATGTATGGGTAGAAGCACTTATTTATGGGTATAAACACTTATGACTTATGTATGGGTATAAGCACTTATGACTTATGTATGGGTATAAGCACTTATGACTTATGTATGGGTGTACGCACTTATGACTTATGTATGGGTGCACGCACTTATGACTTATGTATGGGTATAAGCACTTATGTATGGGTATAAGCACTTATGACTTATGTATGGGTATAAGCACTTATGTATGGGTATAAGCACTTATGTATGGGTGGACGCACTTATGACTTATGTATGGGTATAAGCACTTATGACTTTTGTATGGGTGTAAGCACTTATGACTTATGTATGGTATAAGCACTTATGTATGGGTATAAGCACTTATGTATGGGTATAAGCACTTATGCATGGGTATAAGCACTTATATATGGGTATAAGTACTTATGACTTATGTATGGGTATAAGCACTTATTTATGGGTATAAGCACTTATGACTTATGTATGGGTATAAGCACTTATGTATGGGTATAAGCGTTTATGACTTATGTATGGGTATAAGAACTTATGTATGGGTATAAGCACTTATGTATGGGTATAAGCACTTATGTATGGGTATAAGCACTTATGTATGGGTATAAGCACTTATGTATGGGTATAAGCACTTATGTATGGGTATAAGCACTTATGACTTATGTATGGGTATAAGCACTTATGACTTATGTATGGGTATAAGCACTTATGTATGGGTATAAGCACTTATGTATGGGTATAAGCACTTATGACTTATGTATGGGTATAAGCACTTATGTATGGGTATAAGCACTTATGTATGGGTAGAAGCACTTATGTATGGGTATAAGCACTTATGACTTATGTATGGTTATAAGCACTTATGTATGGGTATAAGCACTTATTTATTGGTTAACACTTATATTATGTATGGGTATAAGCACTTATGACTTATGTATGGGTATAAGCACTTAAGACTTATGTATGGGTGTACGCACTTATGACTTATGTATGGGTGCACGCACTTATGACTTATGTAGGGTTATAGGAAAGCACAAAGCACATTATGTATGGGTGGAGGACGCCTTATGACTTAATGTATGGTATAAATCACTTATGACTTTTTGTAATGGGTGTACGCACGTTGACTTATGTTGGGTATAAAAACACTTATTAGGTATAATCACTTTGTATGGGGTTAGCACTTATGTATGATATGGTTTAAAGCCTCATACTTTGTATGGGTGGGTATAAGCACTTATGATGGGTCAGCACTTTATGGACTTTCCTTCTGGTAGGGTATAAATTATCACTTCTTTATTTTCGTTTCTGATCCCGCGATATTTCATTTTGGTTTCATCCTCACGTTCTGTCTTTTTCTCGAGGGAAACTCCCATTCTACCGAGATTCTGCCTTCTTTCTTTATCTCGCTCCCCTGTCTTTCACTTTTTCTCGGTCATCCCCATTCTTTCTTATTATCTCTCTCCCCTTCTTCTCTTTTTTTCTCGATAAGCCCACGAACTTGACTGATTACCTGTCATTATCTTTTGTCCTGAAGCACTTTATGCTATGTATGGGATAATGCACCTTTGGCGTTTTTGTATGGGTTTAAAAGCCTTATGTACTTTTATTTAATTTAGTTAATTGTTATAAGCACACTTTATGACTTATGTAATGGTTATAAGCACTTTATTATGGTGGGTATAAGGAAGCACTTTGTATGGTAGAAGCATCTTGGGATTTTATGGTTAGAAACACTTATGACTTATGTATGGGATAAGCACTATGACGTATGTATGGGTTAAAGCCTTAAGATTTTCTGTATGGGTGTACGCACTTATGACT
The DNA here is from genome assembly GCA_013435795.1 of Chlamydomonas sp. ICE-L. Classification (NCBI taxonomy): domain Eukaryota; kingdom Viridiplantae; phylum Chlorophyta; class Chlorophyceae; order Chlamydomonadales; family Chlamydomonadaceae; genus Chlamydomonas; species Chlamydomonas sp. ICE-L. Next base: position 10,076 of record JACBWV010000023.1, on the reverse strand, counting down.
TATGTATGGGTCAGCACGCACTTATGAACTTATGTATGGGTTAAAGAAGCACTTATGTATGGGTAAAGCACTTATGACTTATGTATGGGTAAAGCACTTATGACTTAATGTATGGTATAAGCACTTATGTGTAGGGTATAGCCCTTATGTTGGGTGGAAGACGCACTTTATGACTTATGTATGGGTATGAGCCTAATGGACTTTTGTATGGGGTGTACGCACTTATGACTTATGTATGGGTATAAGCACTTATGTATGGGTATAATCACTTATGTATGGGGTATAAGCACTTCTTAGGGTATAAGCACTTATGTATGGGTATAGCACTCTATGACTTATGTATGGGTATAAGCACTTATGATGGGTATAAGCACTTATGTATGGGTATAGCCACTATTTATGGGTATACGCACTTATGTGATGGGTCTAAAGCATTTATGTATGGGTATAAGTCTTATTATGGTATAAGCACTTATGTAATGGTTTATAGCCACTTATGACTTATGTATGGGTGTACGCACTTATGACTTATGTATGGGTGTAAGCACTTATGTATGGGTATAAGCACATATGTATGTTACAGCACTTATGTATGGGCATAACACTGATGTATGGGTATAAGGACTCATCGTAGGGGTATAAGAGCACGTATATGTATGGGTATAAGCACTTATGTATGGGTATAAGCACTTATGTATGGGTATAAGCACTTATATGACTTATTGTATGGGTAATAAGCACTTTACGTATGGGTATAAGCACTTATTGTTGGGTATAAAGCACTTATTCTGGGTATAAGCACTTATGACTATGTATTGTGTATCAGCTGCACTTATTACTATGTATGGGTATAAAAAGCACTTATGTAGTGTGTATAAGGACTTATTGACTTATGTATGGGTATCAGCACTTGTGTATGGGTAATAGCACCTATGTCTAGTATAAGCACTTATGTATGGGTATAATCACTTATGTATGGGTATAAGCAACTTAGCATGGGTATACGCCTTATATTGGGTATAGTACCTATGACTTATGTATGGGTATAAGCACCTTATTAGGGTATAAGCAACTTATGTAATGGGTATAAGCGTTTGACTTAAATGTATGGGTAATAAAGAACTTATGTATGGTTAATAGAGCACTATGTATGTGTCTAGGAAAGCCCTTCTTGTACTTCTGTATTTTCCTTGTATTTGGTATCACCTCATCTTTCTGGTTACTCCTGCCATCCCTTCTTTCTTTTCTCCTCCCCCGCCTTCTTTCTTTTTCTACAGCGAAAAGCTCAGAAATCCGCCGATCACTTTCTTCCATATTCTTTCTTTATCTCACCAAGGGAGTGCAACGAACAGGAGAGCAGCTGTCCACTTCTCTCCTTTTTCTCCTCCACCAAATGTCTTCACTACTCTTTAATTGTTTATCTACAACTCCGCTGTCTGTTCTATATTTCTTTGTTCTCGGAATAAAGCAATACCTCGGTAGAACTCCCTATCTTTCTTTGTTCTCTGGGCCGGAGGAGCTCCCTTCTTCCTTATGTATGGGTTAAGCACTTATTATGGGTATAACACTTATGTATGGGGAGAGCACTTATTTATGGGTATAAGCCACTTATGACTTATGTCTGGTTTTAAGCACTTATGTTGGGTATAGCACTTATGTAATGGTGAAGCACTTATTTATGTATAAACACTTATGCTTAATGTAGTGTTAAGCACTATGACTTATGTATGGGTATAAAAGCACTTAAGACTTATGTATGGTGTACGCACTGTATGACTTTGTGTTATGGGGTGCACTCACTTATATGACTGTATGATGTATGGGTATAATAAGCACTTATGTATGGGTATAAGCACTTATGACTTATGTATGGGTATAAGCACTTATGTATGGGTGTACGCACTTATGACTTATGTATGGGTATAAGCACTTATGACTTATGTATGGGTGTACGCACTTATGACTTATGTATGGGTATAAGCACTTATGTATGGGTATAAGCACTTATGTATGGGTATAAGCACTTATGTATGGGTATAAGCACTTATGTATGGGTATAAGCACTTATGACTTATGTATGGGTATAGCACTTACTTATGGGTAAAGCACTTATGACTTTTGTTGGGTATAAGACTATTTATGGGTATAATAATCGTTTATGACTTATATGTATGGTTATAAAGAACTTATGTTGGGTATAAGCACTTATGTATGGGTATAAGCACTTATGACTTATGTATTGGTATAAGAACTTTAGTGAGTGGGTATAAAGCATTTTATACTTATGTAATGGGTATAAGCAACTTATAATGTATGGTATAAGCACTTATGTATGGGGGGGGGTATAGCACTTATTGTTGGGTATAAGCAACGTTATGTATGGGTATAACGCACTTCTTTATTACTCCCTCGCCTTCTTACTTTGGGTCTAATGCACTCCAGGTCCTCCCTTCTCGCTTTCCTTTCATTTCTTTTCTCCCTCCCGTGTCTCTTGTCTGTATTCTTCTTTTTCCTCACGCCCCTTCCTGCCTTTCTGTTTTGTGTCTCACGAACGCCCACTGATTCTTTCTTCTTTTTGTTCTCAGTCCCTCCCTTTCTATTTCTTTTCTTTTTCTCAACTCCCCTTCGTATCCTTTTCCTTTCTTTCTTTTTCTAACCGCCCCTTCTTTCTTCTATTTGGGTATAATCAACTTATGTATGTATGATGGGTAGAAGCACTTATGATGTATGGGTATAAGCACTTATTATAGACTTATTATGGGTTATAAGCAACTTAATGTATGTATGGTTATAAGCACTTATGTATGGGTATAAGCACTTATTTATGGGTATAAACACTTATGACTTATGTATGGGTATAAGCACTTATGACTTATGTATGGGTATAAGCACTTAAGACTTATGTATGGGTGTACGCACTTATGACTTATGTATGGGTGCACTCACTTATGACTTATGTATGGGTATAAGCACTTATGTATATGGGTATAAGCACTTATGACTTATGTATGGGTATAAGCACTTATGTATGGGTAATAGCAACTGTATGTATGGGTGGGAAGGAGACGCACTTATGGACTTAGGTATGGGTATAAGCACTATTTATGGGTTCAGAACTTATGATTTATGTATGGGTATAAGCTCTTATGATGGGATAAAAGCGTTTTGACTTATGTATGGGTTATAAGAACTTCTGTATGGGTAATAGCAACTTATGTATTGGGATAAGCAACTTATGGATGGGTATATAAGCACTTATGTATGGGATAAGCACTTTGTATGGGGTATAAGCACTATGTATGGGTAGAAGCACTTATGTATGGGTATAGCAACTTATGACTTTATGTATGGGTATAAGCACTTTTGTATGGGTAATAAGCACTTATGGTAATGGGTAGAAGCATTATATGTATGGTTATAAGCACTTAATGACTTATGTATGGTTATAAGCCCTTAGACTTATGTATGTGGGTATTCACTTATTATGGGGTTATAAACACTTAATGGACTGATGTTAATGGGTATAAGCACTATGACTTTATGTATGGTATAAGCACTAAAGACTTATGTAATGGGTGTAAGTACGCACTTATGACTTATGTAATGGGTGCAGTGGCGAACGACTTATGAACTTATGTATGAATGGGTATAAAGCACTTATGTATGGGTATAATAAGCCCTTATGACTTTATTTATGGGATAAGCACTTATGTATGGGTGGACGCACTTATGATTATGTATAATGGGGTATAAGCCCTTAGATGACTTTGTATGATGGGTGTACGCAATTATTACTTATGTATGGGTATAAGCACTTATGTATGGGTATAAGCACTTATTTATGGGTATAAGCAGCTTATGTATGGGTATAAGCACTTATGTATGGGTATCAGAACTCGAACTTATGTATGGGTATAAGCACTTATGATGGGTATAAGCACTTATATCTTAATGTATGGTATAAGCACTTATGTATGGGTATAAGCACTTATGTATGGGTATAAGCACTTATGTATGGGTATAAGCACTTATGACTTATGTATGGTTATAAGCACTTATTTATGGGTATAAGCACTGATGTATGGGTAGAAGCACTTATTTATGGGTATAAACACTTATGACTTATGTATGGGTATAAGCACTTATGACTTATGTATGGGTATAAGCACTTATGACTTATGTATGGGTTTAAAAGAGAGCACTTTGAACTTATGTATTGGTAATAAAGCAACTTATGACTTATGGATGTTATAAGAAGCACTTATGTCTGGGTATAAAGCACTTCTAAAGTATGGGTTAGAAAGCACTTATTTATGGGTATAACACTTATAAACACTTAATGACTTATGTATGGGTGTAGGCTCACTTATGACTTTGTATCCGGTTAGGCACATATATATGGGGATAACAATTATTTATGGTATAAATAAGCACGTATGTATGGGTATAACACTTATGTTGGTATAAGCACTTTTATGGGTATAACCCTGATGTATGGGTATAAGCACTATGCCTTAGGTATGGGTAGAAGCACTTATGAATTATGTTAAGGTGTAACGCACGAATGACTTATGTAATGGGTATAAGCACGTATTTAATGGGTTAAAGCACTTATGTATGGGTATAAGCACTTATGCTTGGGGTATAAGCACTTTATGTATGGGTATAAAGCACTTTATGTATGGATACTAAGCACTTCTGACTATGTAGGGTGTACGCCATTTATGCTTTGTATGGGTATAAGCCCTTAGTATGGGTATAAGCACTGATGTAATGGTATAAGCACTTATGTTTTTGGGTCAAGCACTTATGTTGGGTATAACACTTGTAATGGGTAAAGACACTTATGCCTTAGAATGTGTGTCACGCACTCATGACTTATGTCTGGGTATAAGCAACATATATATGGTATAAGAAAGGCACTTAGTATGGGTATAAGCACTTCTGTAGGGGTATAGCACTTTGTATGGGTATAAGCCACATATGTATGGGTATAAGCCTTTGAATGTAATGTATGGGTATAAAGCACTTTTGTATGGGTTAGCACTTATGTTTGGGTATAAGCACTTATGTATGGGTATAAGCCTTATGTAATGGGTATAAGCACGTAAGTATGGTATATGCACATATGTATGGGTACAAGCACTTATGTATGGGTATAAGCACTTATGAATGGGTAAATAGCACTTTAGTATTGGTATAAGCACTTATGACTATGTAAGGGGTATAAATCACTTAATGTATTGGGTAATACACTTCTTATGGGTATAAGCCTTATGTAATTGGTATAACCACTTATGTTATGGGTTAGCGGCTTAGGTAATTGGTATAAGCCTTATGACTTATGTATGGTTAGAAGCCTTTTGTATGGGTATAGCATTATGTCGGGTATAAGCACTTATATGGGTATAGCACTTAAACTTATGTATGGGTATAGCACCATGAATTATGTATGGGTAAAGCACTTAGGACTTATGTATGGGTATAAAGCACTTATTCTGGGTATAAGCACTTATGATTTATGTAATGGAGTTTACGCACTTATGACTTATTAGGGTATAAGCACTTATGTCATTGGTTAATAAAAATCACTTATGTAGGGGTCTGAGCACTTATGTATGGTATAAAATAAGCACTTATGTATGGGTATAATCACTTATGTATGGGTATAAGCACTTATTCTTGTGGAATGGGTGTAGCTGCACTTAGACTTATGTATTGGTAAAGAAAACATATAGGGGTTAATAAGCACTTAAATGGGTATAAGCACTATGTATGGGTATAAGCACTTATGTATGGGTATAACACTTATGTAAATGGGTTATAAGCACTTATGTATGGGTTAAAAGGCATTTATGACCTTATGTATGGGTGGTCGCACTTATGACTTAGGTATGGTGTATAAGCAACTTATGTATGGTATAAGCAACTTTAGGGATAATAATGCACTTATGTAATGGTAAAGCACATATGTATGGGTATAGAACACTTATTTAAATGGGTATAAAGCACTTAAATGTATGGGTATAAGCACTTAGGTATGGGTATAAGCACTTATGTATGGGTATAAGCACTTATGTATGGTTAGCCTTGTGTTTGGGTTAATCACTTATGTATGGGTATAAGCACTTATATTATTATGTGTTAAAGCACTTTACTTATGTATGGGTGTAACGCACTTATGACTTATTATGTAAGAAGCACTTATGTAGGGGAGAAGCAATTAGTATGGGATAACCTTATGTTGGGGTATGCCAGCACTTTTTTATGGGTATAAGCACTTAGGTTGGGTATAAAGCACTTATGACATTATTATGGGTGTAACGCATTTAGGGACTTATGTATGTGTATAAGCACTTATGTATGGGTATAAGCACTTATGTATGGGTAATAAGCAACTTATGTTTGGGTTATAAAGCACTTATGTTTTGGTATAACTAACTAATGTAATTGGTATAAGCACTTTATACCTTAGGTATGGGTGATACGCTAATGACGTATGTAATGGGTTAAGCACATTATATGGTTATAGCACTTACGGATGGGTATAAGCACTTATGTATGGTAATAAGCAATTATGTTATGGGTATCAGCAATTATGTATGGGTCGAAGCATTATGTTATGGGTATAAAGCACTTTGCCTTATGGATGGTTCTCAGCACTTTGTATGGGTATCAAGCCACTTATATATGGGTATAAAAGCACGTTGTAGGGTAGGCACTTATGTATGGGTAATAAGCACTTATGTATTGGTATACGCCTTATAACTATATGTATTGTATAAGCCACTATGAATTAGGTATGGGTATAAGCACTTATTGACTTAGTTGGGTAGAAGCTCTTATGTAGGGTATAACCACGTATTATTTATGTATGGGTGTTACGCACTTGTGGACTTATGTATGGGCTAAGCACATATCTCTGGGTATAAGCACTTATTATGGGTATAAGCACTTATGTATGGTATAGCACTTATGTTGGTATAAGGCACTTTGTATGGGTATAAGCACTTATGTAGGGTATAAGCACTATGACTTAGGTATGGTATAAGCACTTATGACTATGTAAGATGGTGTACGCCTAATAGCTTTGTAGGGTATAAGCAGTATGTATGGGTATAAGCACTTATGTATGGGTATAAGCACTATGCATTGGTATAAGCACTTATGTATGGGTATAAGCACTTATGTATGGATATAGCCGTAAATGACTTATGTATAGAGTTGTACGCATTTATGGCCTAGGGTCTAATAAGCAACTATGTATGGGAATAAGTCCACGTATGTATGGGTATAAGCACTTATGTTTGGGTATAAGCACTTATGTATGGGGTTAAGCACGTATGTAATGAAATGGGTATCGCACTTACTGCGTATGAATGGTGTACGCACTAATGACATTATGTATGTTCTCAGCACATATATATGGGTATCACGTACTTCTGTATGGGTATAACACTTATGTATGGGTTAACGCAATTATGTATGGGTATAAGCACTTATGAATTAAGTATGGGTATACCACTTATGTATGGGTATAAGCACTTATGACTTACTTATGGGTTATAAGCACTTATGTAAAATGGGCATAACAGTTATGTATGGGTATAAGCACTTATGTATGGGGATAACACTTAATGTATGGGATACGCACTTTGTTATGAGTATATGGGTATAGCACTTTTGTATGGGTGTATAAGACCTATGTAGGGTTATAAGCACTTATGACTTATGTATGGGTGTACGCACTTATGACTTATGTAGGGTTTAGAAGCACTTAGTAGGGTATAAGCACTATGTATGGTTAAGCACTTATTTTGGGTATAAGCCCACTTTTGTTTGGGTATAAGAACTTATGTATGGGTTAAAGCACTTATGAAACTTATGTTGGGTGTACGCAATAATGACTATGTATGGGTAGGTTATACGCCACATATATATGAGGTAGGTATAAGCCACCTATGTAGGGTATAAGCATTAGTGTATGCGTTATAAGCACTTACCGCAGGGTATAAGCACTTATGTATGGGTTATAAAGCACTTATGTATGGGTATAAGCACTTATGCCCTTATGTAGGGGTATAAGCAACTTATGTATGGGTATGAAGGCATATATATGGGTATAAAGCACTTATGTATGGGTTATTAAGCACTATGTATGGGTAATAAAGCAACTTATGTATGGGGTAAAAGGCCTTTAGACTTATGTATGGGTGTACGCACTTATGACTTATGTATGGGTATAAGCACTTATGTATGGGTATAAGCACTTATGTATGGGTATAAGCACTTATGTATGGGTATAAGCACTTATGTATGGGTATAAGCACTTATGTATGGGTATAAGCACTTATGTATGGGTATAAGCACTTATGACTTATGTATGGGTATAAGAAATTTAGTATGTGTATATAAGCCCACTCTTAATGTGGTATAAGCACTTATGTTTGGGTATAAGCACTTATGTATGGGTATAAGCACTTATGTATGGGTATAAGCACTTATGACTTATGTATGGGTGTACGCACTTATGACTTATGTATGGGTATAAGCACATATATATGGGTATAAGCACTTATGTATGGGTATAAGCACTTATGTATGGGTATAAGCACTTATGTATGGGTATAAGCACTTATGTATGGGTATAAGCACTTATGACTTATGTATGGGTATAAGCACTTATGTATGGGTATAAGCACTTATGTATGGGTATAAGCACTTATGACTTATGTATGGGTATAAGCACTTATGTATGGGTATTATAAGCCGTTATGTATGAGTATATGCACAATATGTATGGGTACAAGAACTATTCAGTGTTATGGGTTTATAAGCACCTATGAATGGGTTATAAGCACTTATGTATGGTATAAGCACTTATGACTTATTAGGGTATAAGCACTTATGTAAGGGTTTATAAGCATTAGTATGGGTTATAAGCACCTTATTGGTATGGTCTTTATAACCACTTATGTATGGGTACAAGGGACTTAGGTAGGGTATAAGCACTTAGAACTTATGTATGGATAAGCACTTTTTGTAGGGTATAAGCACTTTATGTATGGGTATAAGCACTTATGTATGGGTTTAACGCCACTTATATATGGGTATTATAAGCCCTTATGGATGGGTATAAAGCAACTTATGTATGGGTTATAAGCACTTAGATGGGTATAGCACTTATAACTTATGTATGGATATAGCACTTAGAATTAGTATGGATAAGCACTTATGACTTATGTATGGGTATAAGCACTTATGTATGGGTATAAGCACTTATGACTTATGTATGGGTGTACGCACTTATGACTTATGTATGGGTATAAGCACATATTATTATATAGTGGTATTTATAAGCACTTATTATGGGTTTTTTTGTTCAATGTAAGCACTTTCTGTATGGGTTATAAGCACTTATGTATGGGTATAAGCACTTATGACTTATGTATGGGTATAAGCACTTATGTATGGGCATAAGCACTTATGACGTAGGTCGGGTGATAAGCAATTATGACTTATGTAAGGGTGACGCAATAATGACTATAGTAGGGTTATATAAGAACTTATGTATGGGTATAAGCACTTATGTATGGGTATAAGCACTTATGTTTGGGTATAAGCACTTATGTATGGGTATAAGCACTTATGTATGGGTATAAGCACTTATGACTTATGTATGGGTGTACGCATTATGACTTATGTATGGGTATATAAGCAGCTATGTATGGTATAACATTATGTATGGGTTAAAGCACTTAGGTTTGGGTAAAAGCACTTATGTATGGGTATTATAAGCACGTATGTAAGGGTTATAGCACTTATGAATATGATGGGTGTACGGCACTACTAATGACTTATGATGGGTATCGCACATATTATATGGGTATAAGCACTATGTATGGTATAGCACTTATGTATGGGTATAAGCACTGTGTTAGGTTCTAGGTATAAGCAATATGTATGGGTATAAGCATTTGACTTATGTATGGGTTTTAATAAGCACTTTGTATGGGTATAAGCACTTATGGATGGGTATAAGCAACTTATTATGGGTTATAAGCACTATGTATGGG